>KZ538536.1:0-49796 GCA_000934665.2 Catajapyx aquilonaris
ACGTTGCTTCCTGCTCCCGCCGGCCGGTATACGGCTCCGCCAATCAGGAGCCTCACACCTTCCCGCCAAACATTTCCGCCTACATTACCGTTTCCCCATCACTGCACATGCGCACAGTCCGCCAATGACTCCCAGCCATTCCAAAAATCTGATCAATCAGCTGGCAGGTACTGGATCGTGTAAATTCCAATCCTAGGTTTTACACTGCGCCATGTGTATGTGCACTCCTGCTGCCTGCTTGGTCGTAATTATAGCAGGTACTGGATCGTGTAAATTCCAATCCTAGGTTTTACACTGCGCCATGTGTATGTGCACTCCTGCTGCCTGGTTGGTCGTAATTATACTGTCTGGTGTGGCTGGACCATTAGGACGCAAGAGGACTGTAAAGTGTCTGGATCCTGCAACGAGGTGTAAATAGGGTAGAGGCCGTAAAGGTAATCTGTGCCGCTTTTATTAATTTTAGTGCGTCATAAAATATCAAACTCGTTTCCCTTCCAATTAGTGGCAACAAGATTTATTCACTCAAAGTTGCTCCGAAAAACGCGGGGAAATTATCAGGCAGCTAATATTGACAGCTAATGTCCAATCACACCAATAACTGTTCAGAGGTTATTGCACACCAAACGGGGGACTTTGGACGTGACGTCACCGACTGTCCCGTTTATTAACCAGCAGCTGAGGAGTGACGTCATATGACCCGCTTGCACACATAATTACCAAATTTACAAGTAATCCTCCTCCTTATCCGCTGGCAACGCCAGGATTTTGGGATAAAGCCGCGTGAAGGATGATGATGAACTAATTGTAGGGACGATAGTCCCTATAAGTAAGATCCTCGTGCAAAAACAACAATGAAAATTTTCCTTGTTGTTGTTGTTGTTGTAGTTCAGAGGACGTTTTTCTGTCAAGCATATCTCAAAACCCGTTGCAAGTACAGCCTTCATATTTTGAACACGTATCCGGCCCGACGTGCTGCAGTGGCCGATCCCCTACACAGAAAACCCAAGGACGTAATAGAACCCCGAAATAAAATTATAATTGAATAATTCATTATGAGCAGCGATGCGTGTAACTGGAATCCATGTGTGACAATAGTCACACATTATTTAGAATATTATTTTGTGTAAATATCATCTCTACACTTTATGCGGAATTACGTACGCTAACTGCTTAAATAAATATATGCCTTACCTTATTTGAATCGGTTTTAGGAAAAAGGATGTAAGTCACAAAATTGCGATTTTCAGGTTATTCGTCGATGGTATAGTACAACGCAAGGGGCATCTTTTGGTATAGGAACGATGTCAGTCAGGCCAGCCATGCACGAATAGCAGCATGTTCTCATTTCATGATTCTTGGAATAACGCCCTAAGTCAGTGACTAACCCCCTTCCTCCCAGAAATGAAGTATAAATTCAAGCTTCAGAAGTGCGCAGAGGTTAGCTTGCCAACAAACCAAGCATATGACTGTACAGGCGTGCCAATAGATGCCAAAAAAATGCAAGACATAGGCAAACTCATGCAATACATTCCATCAGAGCACATGTCGTTTTATGACGACATATTGCAATGGAAAACTTCTGATGATGATGCTGATGGTCATGGTAGCTAAATTCAGCTATTATGGGTAGCCCAGATTCATGCAGTGGGGACTATTTTGCTCATGTGTGAGAGGAAGCTCTTTCCATATGTCTGAAATCTGTAGGAACGGTGTAAGTCACTATCTATTTTACTTCATAGTGCCTTTCAGAACATATTATTCAGAACTATATTCATACGTAGACATCACCTTCATGTCAGGAATGAACTGGTAAACATTCACTGCTGTAGCTTTTGTAGATTTTGAATAAACAGTTTTTTGTCATTCTCCAAAAGTTGTATTTTTGTGACTTACATCCTTTTTCCTAAAACCGATTCATTTTCATTACATTATTATTAAATAAACATTTTATTCATTCAACTTGCTATTATATTTCATTCAGTTTCCACGGTATCCTCCTTAGGTCAACAATTGAGTGACTCGATTATGACTGTGTTGTTGCCAACCATCAAATATTATTGAATTTGTCTTAGATACGATAACTCTATCATGTTCGTATGAATTCCATTCGATCTTCGTGTCATCAGTCCTCCTGCACCCTTCAACCACTTAAACTAACTAAACTGAAACTATCTTGGTTTTGGTAAGTTAATGCATTTATAATCCACGCAGGCTTCGTAACCCCACTTGGGTAATCACTTCGGTACTCCAGTGTACACCTGGGAGTGGTACTCCCTGGTACTCCTCAGGCACCTCACTCTTTATTACTCCGTGGTACTCCTTGAATTTGATACTCCAGTGTACACTTTTCAGTCGAGTGATTACCCCCTTGCGTAAACCCCTGCGGTTCGTCCTTGCCGGTATACGTAGCCCAACCAGTATAAGACTTGGTGTTGCCCCCTTTCTCCTCCCGCTGATTCGAACGGCAACCCTTACCACATAGGCATACGACGCCCGTATGATATATGACTTTAGTGTTATTCTCACTCCCAATAACAGACTTTCTTCCCTTTCTCTCACCATCATGTACCAGGATGATGAGAGAGGCCGTGATCTTATTTCTTGTCCCTGCAATACTAGAGTAGTATTTTGAGGAGACTTGTGTCCACATGGGAAAGTGATTGAGTGAGCATGGGTATAGGACCCGAACAACGCGACCACCTCCACGTGGTGGGTCTTGGGTACAGCCGGGTAGCGAATAATCACTTCTAACCACCTTATACATTTGAGAACTTAGACAGATGTCATGAAGAAGGGACTTGTGATAATGAAATTTGGTCGGAAAGAAATTAACCAAGCAACCACCTATAAGCAGCCATCTTTCACAAGATAAAACTAATCAGAAATCATCTTTCTCCTCTCAACTGTGTACGAACCTTAACCCCTTCCAAAAAAAATCTTTCCGACGCCCAAGAGGTAAGGATCCGCTCCTCTCTCTGTACCAGGACAATTCCCACCATGCCTTTTCTAGGTCCAGAACTTATATGACAAAAGTCGTTGAGACTCTCAACACTTCCTGACAATCCTGCCTGCCACCTCAACATCTCCATAAACTCTATCTCCACTCTCCTCTCAACTGTGTACGAACCTTAATAAAACCGACCAAGAAAATATTCTCCCCGCCCAAGATGTAAGTATCCGCTCCTCTCTCTATACCAGAGTTTCCCAAACTGTGCTCCACGAAGCTTCTCCAAGTGCTCCACGAGGAGGGTGGGGAGGAAATGAATTCTTCAATAAGCTATATACCCATTTAAATCTCTCAGTAGCTGCCGTGACCGTGAACCCAAATTTTTTCGCCTGCGGCGCCCTTTTGTCCCTCGACTTCCCATTTACTGATTTGGCGCCCCCCCCCCTCCCCCCTCAGAATTTTTTTATGCTTACGCCGTCGATGACGTTAGTGCTCCGTCACGAATATCTCTGATGAAAAGTGCTGCGCGACTCAAAAAGTTTGGGAACCTCTGCTTTATACCATCCTATGAGTATAACTGCATGTTCAGGTTGCTTTGTCAAAAAATAGCTGCAATTATCACAAAAACTAATTCCCTACGGAATTGTAAAAAAAAAGGAAAGTAAGATCCAAGTAACGGATAGAAATTACTGAAACAAGACTGGGCTGCGTAAGATCTTCAACCTTATGGATAAATGTAACCCAGAGATCTTACTTCCGCATTTTACACAATAATTAGATTTGTATCATGGTGATGATCAAAGCGTCATTGTTCATCAAGGTTTGTGCAATTTGGGATTATTTTATGCTTATAATAATAATATAATATAATAAAAAATAATAATATGATAATAAGAATAAACCATAAAAATAAAAAATGTTATTAATTGGTTCATCGATTAGCTGAGTGGCTGGAAGGCTAAATGTTTCACATTATAATAATTCACATATAATAATATAATATGTAATATAATATATAATATGATATGATATAATATGTAATATAATATATAATATATGATATAATATGTAATATAATATATAATATGATATGATATAATATGTAATATAATATATAATATGATATGATATAATATGTAATATAATATATGATATGATATGATATAATATGTAATATAATATAATATGTAATATAATATATAATATGTAATATAATATATAATACAATATAATATACGATATGTAATATAATATGTAATCTCTATCTCTATAAATAAGGAAGTTTGTCAATTTGTCAATTTGTCAGTTTGTTTGTCCCTTATAGAAATCCGGGGGAAGGCCCCTACACCGCCTTAAATTAGCATATCGGGAGTTACATTTTTCAAGGAATTTAATGCCGCATGTTTCAGCTTCCGAAAATGTACCTAACACCCATAACACGCATATTCCCAATTAACCAATTGCCAATTACCTATTTAACAATATTCATAGATTTCCATGGTAATGCCCTCATTACATTGTAGGCCTACCACCATAACTTACCCGGGCAACGCCGGGTAACATTCAAGCTACTCAGTAAATCGATGAACAAATTAATTAATTCAAAAATTATATTTATCCTTTATCCTTATTAAATATATTATATTATATTACATACTAGCAGGTTACCCGGCGTTGTCCGGGTAAGTTATGGTGGTAGGCCTACAATGTAATGAGGGCATTACCATGGAAATCTATGAATATTGTTAAATAGGTAATTGGCAATTGGTTAATTGGGAATATGCGTGTTATGGGTGTTAGGTACATTTTCGGAAGCTGAAACATGCGGCATTAAATTCCTTGAAAAATGTAACTCCCGATATGCTAATTTAAGGCGGTGTAGGGGCCTTCCCCCGGATTTCTATAAGGGACAAACAAACTGACAAATTGACAAATTGACAAACTTCCTTATTTATAGAGATAGAGATAAAGGATAAATATAATCCTTGAATTAATTAATTTGTTCATCGATTTACTGAGTAGCTTGAATGTTTAATGGTCCACAGATTGGCTTATTAGCATTAGAATGGCTGATGGACAAAGACGCTTTGATCATCACCATGATACAAATCTAATTATTGTGTAAAATGCGGAAGTAAGATCTCTGGGTTACATTTATCCATAAGGTTGAAGATCTTTACGCAGCCCAGTCTTGTTTCAGTAATTTCTATCCGTTACTTGGATCTTACTTTCCTTTTTTTTACTATTCCGTAGGGAATTAGTTTTTGTGATAATTAATAATAAAATTGATGAGACTGTTGTTTGTGGGGCGCGCTCATTGTTGTTGGTTGATTGGCTGGTTGGTAGGTTGGTTGATTGTTGCAGGTGTGGTATTTGTCATGCTTCATTGGTGACTCCGTTGACGACATACTCCACGTTATTGTTGCCAGCCCTGTAGTGGTGGTCCTGGATTTGTCTTGCTTCATTGGTCACTCCGTTGACGACATACTCCACGACGTTATTGTTGCCAGCCCTGTAGTGGTGATCCTGGTATTTGTCATGCTTCATTGGTCACTCGTCCGTTGACGACGAACTCCAGGTTATTATTTCCAGCTCTCTAGCGGTGCTGGGTAAGTGGGTAGGCCCGGGCGGGAACGCGTAGCGCCGAAGGCGCGCCAATTGGGGCGCAGCCCCAAGGGGGGGTGTGGGGGGGCGGAGCCCCCCCGCCTCGCAAAGCGAGTCAATATTATAAACATTGGTGTATGTAATATAGGCCAACCTTTAATTTAACGCGCTGTTGGACAATTTGAAATAATTGCATTGCAGTATTTATTTTTATGTCAGTTAACTTATGTTCACTATTGAGAACTGCGTACATATAAAAACGGTGATTGAATAAATGCCAGTTACTTCGAAATGGAATGAACCAATTAATCAGCAAAAATTACTGTATTTTTCTTTGGGGCTTATAAAATTACTGCATTGTTATGATGAAAGGAAGAGAGTAAAGGAAGTTATTGGTAGGGAGAGTGGGGCTGGTCGGACCGTGGGGCAGGTTGAACCATGTGCGTTTTCTTGGTTTCAAATTTGCTGACCAACAGCAATTTCCGGTCATCGGTGGTAAAACACACCACCTTTGCATAAGTGAATGGCCGGTGGAGTGCGCTCGAAGCTGCCTAAGTAATCGGCGCTTTTGTGTTTTTGGAGCAGGTGAGTAAGATTTTTCATACTTTAATTTTTTGTTCTGAGCCTCAGGATATACATCACAAACTATTGAGTCATACGATATCAATCGAAAGCTGCGTTTTAGAGGAGGTAACAGTACGACTAGGCTTGACTGCCTGGATATGGTAAAGACTCCTCCTTGCGGAAGAATGTGAAATATATGCTGTGGGGCAGGTCGTACCATTATGGGGTGCGGTCGCCATGGGGCGGTAGAGGGAAGAACTCGTGTCTGCTGCTGCTAAGAGAATGTTGAAGTGTTAATGAATGTCCCATCAAAATGGTGCTGTTGCCCTTCAGCTGCTTGATTAGCACAGTCGCAATGCATCATGGTCGTGACATCTCACAGGCTCGCCGTCAGTACAGATGGATCAGGTCTGTACATAGCGGACCAATTGTCCATAGAGCTACCCAAACAGGACACTGCCATGAAAACGACTGTACTGGTTTCACTTTCACTTTAGATAACAAAACCCAGGGCAGCATAAAAAGTTCGGTCGTCTATAAAAAAGGACTTTGACTCCATCCCCATATGATCCAGGATAGGAGTCGGTAATACATGTCACGTAACAAAAAGGGAAATTAATCCATATCCGTTAATTCAGATGCACTTATGCGGCTGTTCACACTGATGAGAAGTCCTGGTTCCATGGCAGAATTTTCAGGCAGGAACTTCCCCATCATCTTCTTCATAAAAACGAGTCGTACACAGCATAGTCGTAATTAGACTGTTTGTATACATTACTCGGCTGTTCGTAGGCGTAACTCGGCTGTTCGTACTTGTAACTGGGCTGCTCGTAGTCGTAACTCGGCTGCTTGTAGGCGTAACTGGGCTTCCCGTAGACGTAACAAGGTTGCTCGTGCTCGTAACAAGGCTGCTTGTAGTCGTAACAGGGCTGCTCGTAGCTCTGCTCGTACATCTGCCCGTAGCCGTATTTGCAAATATATTCTCTTACACACTGGATGGCATATATTTGGTCGGAGACACAATAGGATTTAGTGCTCCTATAAGGAAAAGGGGGTAGAGCTCCTCGATGAAGGATGCACAATGGAGGTTTTCATTTAAGGGATACAAGGTTAGGGAATACATCTCACACAGGAGACAAAGAGCTGTTACACTCGAAAGGATGAGGGAGAAATGAGCTACACATGGTAGTCAAAATGGTGCCCCAAACACCGTGCATTTCGGACCGGTATTTATGGCCGAAAAATGGGGTTTACATGGGAAGGAATGAAGGAAACACCCAAAAGTCAACAGTGCTGATCAAAGAAGTCTTTAACGGACATGACCGTCCCGCAACAGCGAGGGCCAAGCCGACCATGTTGTCTTAGCCACCGTAAAACGGCATCCCACTTCTGAGACCACGTATGTGACCGAGCGGGGAGGTGAAGGGGATACGTAAAGACGTAAAATAGACTCTGACAACTTTAATTATGATCAGCTTGGGTGTGTGGTAAACAAGGTGGGTAAAGGTATGTTTAACGACCAAGGGCATAACCCCAGTCGGGTAGTCGGCCCAAGGAGGGAACCGACTGACCATGAGACTCCAACAGGGGCTAGCTTGAATACCAGAGAGACAGGTGCATGATGGGAGAAATTTACATATGCATGAATCTTATGACGTTATGAGTAAAATGTACAATGAGTAAAATGCACCGGTCACAAAGGAATCAGTAATGTGACTGGGTGTTTACTATCGTCATTAATTTTCTACTACGTTATCGACTACAATCATGTCAGTCTCGCAAAAAACTATAACCTTGCCCACATTCTGATGTTTGGAGAGCATTCAATCTTCGACAAGCATGTCGCAATCACTGCCATTGGCATACTATATCATTATGTTGTTCATTTGCTCCATGCAGGCTCCGGTTTCAATATTGTCTCCAATCGACAGGGTTTGATTGAATTCAACGTGCAATATTGCCTCACATATAACATTGATTGATTGCATGGATTTAAAATAATACTATAGGTTGACAATAGAGAACTGCCAAGGTAAACTCTGAAATTGGGATTGAGTAAAATGTAAGTGACAATTTCATAAATGCATAAAAAGTACAATAGAATTTTGTGTGTATCTGTGTGAAATTAAAGTATAATTATGATAAGAGATAATATTGGTAGATGACTCGCCCATAATGATGACAAAAATGTCAAACGTTTTTTTGTCGCTATTTTAGCTTAACAAAAACTTACACTATTTCTTGATTACTATGTACGGAGATGTGTCCTATGAGCACTATTCTGAAGCTCTGAACTGAGCAATGATGATAACATATGTAACTATTGATGACATCATCTGTTGGAAGAAAAAAAGAGTTGTTAACAATAGGTAGAGGAACATGATGGATAAAATCAGCTATATTTGTAAAACGTTGTTTCCCAGGAGATATTTCACTATATTCTTACCGTAGAAATTATGCTCTTTCTAATGGAGAAAAATCCGGTAGATATTTCCACCTGATGCAATGTCATCCTGGTTGTGAGGTGACGGATTTGCCTTTGGCCCTGCCAAGTGATGCTGGACAGGTCTATCATGCAAAGATCGTGCAGGAGGGATGATGCCTATTAAAAGAAAAATGGCATTTAATAATTTATTGCATAACGCCGTCCAATTAAGACAACCTGACAGAGCTCATATACACTTACCTGACATGGAAGTTTGTCCATCACCCAAGTGGCGAAAATCACAACCGTGCTCTTGGTAAGCGTCGCAATGATCGCGTATGCCGTAACGGCACTCATGTTATTTTCCTTCAATAAATATGACCCAGTGGTAACGACCACTACCACAAAGTGTAGATAAACAACGGCCAGGGCGAAACCGAAGGCGTCGTTCATGCAAGCGACCGTCTTGCACAGGTAATCGAATTCACCGCTGAGACGGGTCAAAGGTCGGACATTTGGCCATCCAACTGGGGCCTGGTCCTTGTCCCGCAGAGGAAACGTGACTTGAAGGGTTTGAATCACTTCTTTCATTTCACGTGTAACTGACTCCAGACGAAGCCTGATCGACTCGGAGAGAAACGCCGCCTGGATGATAGTGGCTTGAGGAATTATATGGAACAACATGTACGTCAGGATTGTTATCTTATCATTTGTCCGCTGATAGTTTGTCCAGTACGCTAGGGACGCTGATACTTCTTGACCCAGAATGACGCCAATTAACGTCACCACATAGGCCCACCCGGCAATCCTTATCTTCCGGTTGACCTCTCCATTCCCTGTGGTTGCCTGGTCAAATTCATTCAATTGGGACACCAGGTCACAGGCTGGTTTGAATTTGACTTGGAGAGCGACGTACAACGTGACAACAGTCAAGGTCACACTAATCAACTCGATCATTGCTACCATTGCAAAAGCTTCACCCGAAGTGTAGTTTCCCCATTTTTGATAACCCACTAGCCAGGCCAGGTTTGCCGCAACAAAGACGATCGGGGGCAACAGAGTGAGTGTCCAGCTTCTTTTGTATGGACCTCTTCTTGTGTTGGCCACTGGGAATAGTCCCAATGCCCTGAAGGCGAGAAGAGAAGGACGGAGAGAGACGTACACGTCCATTGTTGCGTCCAACTTTGTCTGTCTCTTCCCTTCTACTGGTGATGACATAACGCCATCAATATTGACAAGGTCCAAGGCGTGGCACCCTGCTCTTCTCATTGGCCTCAATAAGGGTTGAAAAGAATATTGTTAAGCAAACAATCGATCGAAGGTCTTTCCAATAATTTTCTTTGTCAGGGAATTGTGAGGCGTGGTAGTTAAATCAGCTTTACAGCATAATTATGATACTGTATTTTATAGGAGCCTGATATGTGTACTGTTAACTGCAAAAGTAATAATGTCACCCGGTTATGTGATGCCGTCCACGACTTGATGTTTATCCTCCTCCCTCCGAGGGTGCTGCCAGGTGCTGCACAGTTTTTCATTCTTATCTGAAACAATTTGCATTTTGGTGAATGACTGACTTATCTGCCTATATTATTGTGACAAGTTTCATTCGTCAAATCCATCCGCAGTGTGTGAAGTTCCTTTGTCAGTAGGTGCTATAATTGTGTAAAAAATATATAAAATAGGCTACCTATCTCTCTTGAATTTACCGCATTATTATGATAAAAGGAACAGTGAGATTATTTGTGTATGATACACCCGCCCCTGGGTAATTCCAGGAGAGTTCAACAAGTGCATAACACCCCACATTTTTTGATATTTTTGAAAATTGGCACACGAGATTCCAACCACTACACTAGTGTAATGCGCGATTTTCGGGCGCCTGTGACCAACGGGTCACGTGTGAGGTCAAGGGGAAAAAATTGACGATAGAAAAAAAACGCCACTATATTTCGCTTCATATCTCAGGAACTATTTGTTCTATCGCAATGGTTCATGTGTCATTCGAATCCAAATGGACGGGGGATTCATAAAACATGAAATAAAATATTTATTTTAAATAATTAACCAAAATATTTGAGAGGTCAAATGTCTGACCTTTTGACCTGGACAGTCTGACAGCATATACGAGTCTGATATTTAGTACAGTATAACAGGGCACCATTACGGACATTTTCCTGAAAGATTTGGAATCCGCCTAATTTATGGTTCCGAGAGAAAAAATCCGGAACAGAAGGTATGTACATCGAATTTCATATTTTCCAACAATTGACCTAATATCCAGCTAATATGACAGCAGCTACGAGTGTCATCTTTGGTACAGTATAACAGGGCCCCACTACAGACATTTTCCCGAAAGATTTGGAATCCGCCCAATTTTTGATTTTGAGGAAAAAAAACATAAGTCATGTACGTCGAATTTCATATTTTCCAACAATTGACCTAACATCCAGCTAATATGACAGCATGTACGAGTTTCACCTTTAGTACAGTATGACAGGGAACCACTACGGACATTTTCCCGAAAGATTTGGAATCCGCCCAATTTTTGATTTTGAGGAAAAAAACAGAACAGAAGGCATGTACTTCGAATTTCACATTTTCCAACAATTGGCCTAATATCCAACAAATATGACAGCAGCTACGAGTCTGATTTCAACTTATGATATCAAAATGCCAATGATCTGCCAAAATCACAAAAATCACTTCCATACATGGACGACTTCCGAAGCACTTCAGTTGTTGAAAAATATGACATCAGTTCCATGTCCATGTCTTCTATTCTGGTGGCTTTCCCTCGAAATCCAAAATTCTTCAAATGCCACATTTTTCGGAAATATGTCTGTAACGACTCCCTGTTATAGGTCCCTACCTTACAAATCAGACTCGTAGCTGCTGCCATATTAGCTGGATATTAGGTCAATTGTTGGAAAATGTGAAATTCGAAGTACACATGCCTTCTGTTGTTTTTTTTCCTCAAAATCAAAAATTGGGCGGATTCCAAATCTTTCGGGAAAATGTCCGTAGTGGTGCCCTGTTATACTGTACCAAAGATTACACTCGTAGCTGCTGTCATATTAGCTGGATGTTAGGTCAATTGTTGGAAAATATGACATTCGACGTATATGACTTGTTATGTTTTTTTTCCTCAAAATCAAAAATTGAGCGGATTCCAAATCTTTCGGGAAAATGTCCGTAGTGGGGCCCTGTTATACTGTACCAAAGATGACACTCGTAGCTGCTGTCATATTAGCTGGATATTAGGTCAATTGTTGGAAAATATGAAATTCGATGTACATACCTTCTGTTCCGGATTTTTTCTC
Organism: Catajapyx aquilonaris; assembly: GCA_000934665.2. Taxonomy (NCBI): domain Eukaryota; kingdom Metazoa; phylum Arthropoda; class Diplura; order Dicellurata; family Japygidae; genus Catajapyx; species Catajapyx aquilonaris. The sequence goes on from KZ538536.1 coordinate 11,861, forward strand.
TCGGAACCATAAATTAGGCGGATTCCAAATCTTTCAGGAAAATGTCCGTAATGGTGCCCTGTTATACTGTACTAAATATCAGACTCGTATATGCTGTCAGACTGTCCAGGTCAAAAGGTCAAACATTTGACCTCTCAAATATTTTGGTTAATTATTTAAAATAAATATTTTATTTCATGTTTTATGAATCCCCAACCATTTGGATTCGAATGACACATGAACCATTGCGATAGAACAAATAGTTCCTGAGATATGAAGCGAAATAAAGTGACGGTTTTTTCTATCGTCAATTTTTTCCCCTTGACCTCACACATGACCCGTTGGTCACAGGCGCCCGAAAATCGCGCATTACACTAGTATAGTGGTTGTAATCTCGTGTGCCAATTTTCAACAAAATTAAAAAATGTGGGGTGGCATTTTGGGAAATTTTTTGTTGAACTCTCCTGCTGGACTTACCCCCCAATGATGAGAAGTGTGCAATTATTTGCACTGTTAGTTTGAAAATACACCAGAAGTAAAAATTTCCGTATTACTCGTACTGTACTCGTGTATACTATAATAATTATGGAGTGGTGATCACCTTTCTGAACCTGCGAACTGAGCGATGATAATCACATATGTCACAATTGATGACATCATCTGGTGGAATGAAATGAACATTGTTAAACAATGGTGTAAATAACATGCTGAAAAAATAATAACATGTTTCTTTTAAACTCGTCTTACTGCAAGATAGTGAACTATAAATTCTTACCGCAGATATGATTTTTTTATTAATGGAAAAAAATCCGGTAGATATTTCCACCTTATGTTGTGTCATCCTGGTTGTGAGTTGACGAATTTGCATTTGGTCCTGCCAACGTATTTACTGGTGACCATGGAACGTTGTGCTATGGTCTATGCTGGTGATCACTTTTCTGAAGATCTTAGTTATGATAATAATGAAATATGTAAGTTGACATGTAAGTTTGCCCATCACACAAGTCGCAAATATTACAACATTGCTTTTTAGAAAGCACTGTAACGACAACTTATACAGTATAATAAAGGCTGAAAGCAATATTATTTAAGACAATTGGGCCTCTTGCAACCACCTTTGATCGATAGGTAGCTTAGCAATTCCATTCCTTATTTATTGCCAGTCAACTGAAAGGACACCACGCCTTGGGACTTGTCAATTATTGCTGGAGTATTTTCCATCACCAGTATAGAAGGGAAGACACACGATCTCGGACGCCAACAATGGACGTGTACGACTCTCTTCGTCCTTCTGTGCTGGCCTTCAGGGCATTGGGACTATTCCCAGTGGTCAACACCAGAAGAGGTCCATACAAGAGGAGCTGGACACTCACAATCTTGCCCCCGATCGTCTTCGTCGGTGTTAATCTGGCCTGGATGGTGGGTTATGATAATTTGGAAGAATACACTTCTGGTAACTCTGTTGCGGTGGCCGGTCTCATCGACTTGGTCAATGTAACCCTGACGGTTGTCACGTTGTACATCACGCTTCAGGTCAAATTCAACACAGCCTGTGACTTGGTGTCCAAACTGCATGAATTTGACCTGACAACCAGAGGAAATGTAGAGGTCAACCGGAAAATAAGGGTTGCGGGATGGGCCTATGTGGTGACGCTTATTGGGATCAGTCTTATCCACGTTGTCTTGGTGTACTTTGCATTCTGGTCAGGCTATCAGGTACTATATGCAATACTGTTCCTGACGTGTGAGTTGTTTTACATAATGCCTCAAGCGACCCTCATCCAAGCAGTGTTTTTCTCCGAGTCGATCAGGCTTCGTCTAGAGTCAGTCACACGTGAAATCAGAGAAGTGATTCAGACCCTTCAAGCCACGTTTCCTCCGCCGGATAAGGACCAGCAGGCACCAGTTCGACGGTCTACTGTCCGACCTTTGACCCGTCTCAGCGGTGAATTCGATTACCTCTGCAAGATGGTGTCCTGCCTCAACGACGCCTACGGTTTCGCCCTGGCCGTTTCTTATCTGCACTTCGTGGTTCAGGTAGTTTCCATGGGATCGTACTTTTTGGATACAAATATGACGAGTGCAAGTGTGGCTTTCGCGATCATTACAACCCTCACCGAGCATGGTATATACGAGGATCACTATATGGAACGGTGTGTTAAATTTTCTTTTCCATATTCTAGGTGTGATCTTTATTGCATGAGAAGGTGTACCGCTTAATGTCTGTATATCGTACGTTGCACACACCTCTTCGATAAATAAAGTAATGTTCATTTTGCCCAGAGGCCTTACACCCATGTCAAAAACAATTATAGTAAAGACCTTTGATCGATGAGTCGCTTAACATTTTCTGTTCAGCCCTTATTGAGCACCAATGGAAAGACCACCACGCCTTGTGACTGGTCAATTTCTGCCACATTTGCCAGTATAGAAGAGAATAGCGACAGACGGATTAGGACGCCAACAATGGACGTGTACGACTCCCTCCGTCCTTCTGTTCTCGCCTTCAGGGCATTGGGACTATTCCCAGTGGCCAACACAAGAAGAGGTCCATACAAAAGAAGCTGGACACTCACACTTTTGTCTCCGATCCTCTACGTCGGTGTTAATCTGGCCTGGATAGTGGGTTATGAAAATTGGGGAAAGTACACAGAGGGTAAGGCTGTTTTTGTGGTATGGATGATGTACTTGGTCACCATGATCCTGGCTGTAGTGACACTGTACGTCACCCTTCAGGTCAAATTCAAATCAGCTTGTGACCTAGTGTCCAAACTGCATGAATTTGACCTGGCAACCACAGGGAATGCGGAGGTCAACCGGAAGATAAGGGTTGCAGGTTGGGCATATGTGGTGACGCTAATTGGTAACCATCTGGTTTATGTAGTCGTAGGGTCCTTCGCATTCTGTACCCGCCCTGAGGGACAAACTGTGATAAGATACCTGGCGTACGAGACCTTCGCCTTCATTCCTCAAGCGACCCTCATCCAAGCAATGATTCTCTCAGAGTCGATCAGGCTTCGTCTGGACTCAGTCGCACGTGAGATCAGAGAAGTGATTCAAACCCTGCAAGTCACGTTTCCTCTGCCGGACAAGCACCAGGCCCCATTTGGATGGTCAAGTGTCCGACCTCTGACCCGTCTCAGCGGTGAATTCGATCATCTCTGCAAGATGGTCTCCGGTGTCAACGAAACCTACGGTTTCGCCTTGGCCATTGTTTATTTCCATTACGTGGTAATTGTCATTACCATGGGATCAGTGTTGCTGAGAGCGTCTAACACCAGTACGATTATGGCATACGTGATCATTACAGTGCTTATCAGAAGCACGATCATAATATTCGTGACATGTGTTATGGACCAGCTTTCACGTCAGGTAAGTGAGACTCTGTTACCACAAGATGAAAACGTGTGATTTAAATTCATTATACTCTTAACAGGCCTCGTCTCTACTGCATGACCTCCGTATGATTGACCTGTCCTGCTTCAGTTGGCCGGACCAAATGCGAATCCGTGACCTCATGAAGAAAGTGACTTACCCTCCATTGGAAATTTCTGCAGGATTTTTTTCCGTTACAAAGAGGATCATACTTGCGGTGAGAATAATAAAGTGCCATGTCACTTGTCAACAATAATAATCTAATTTTTTAAAATGACTCCTTAATACTAATTGTTACTATTGTTATATATTTATTCCCAATAGATGCTGTCATCAATAGCAACATACTTCATCATCATCGCTCAGTTCAAAGCTTCAGAAAAGTAGTGATCACGTTAGCGCGCCTTTCCATAGTCACCTGTAAAATATACTTGTCTAATGTAGTGTTGTAAATATATGACTTTGTTGCCACAAAACATCATAACCCTGACAAAAACAATTACCTCATTGGATCGATACGTAGCGTAACAATTGCTTTCGGGCTGTATTGTGCGTCTATTGAAAATACTTTTTGCCTTGTTGGGAGTAATTTTCTATACCGAATTGGTTTCGACCATAACAGTTGAAGGGAAGAGACAGTTGGACGTCAACAATGGACGTGTACGACTCCCTCCGTCCTTCTCTTCTCGTCTTCAGGGCATTGGGACTATTCCCAGTGGCCAACACAAGAAGAGGTCCATACAAAAGAAGCTGGACACTCACTCTCTTGCCTCCGATCCTCTTTGTTGCAGCAAACGTGGCCTGCAGCCTGGGTTTTAACGAGTGGGAATATTACACTTCGGGTAACGCTTTTGCAGTAGTCGGTTTCATCGACTTGATCAATGTGACCCTGACGGTTGTCACACTGTATGTCACTCTTCAGGTCAAATTCAACCCAGCCTGTGACCTGGTGTCCAAACTGTATGAATTTGACCTGGCAACATCAGGGAATGCACAGGTCAACCGGAAGATAAGGGTTGCTGGTTGGGCATATGTGGTGACACTAGTTGTCATAATTTTGGTGCAGGAGATCTTGGCGTACTTCGCATTAATGTCAAGCTTTCAGACAAAGGATATGATAGCGTACCTGCCGTACGAATTGTACTACTTCATGCCTCAAGCAACCCTCATCCAAGCCACGTTTCTGTCCGAGTCGATCAGGCTTCGTCTAGAGTCAGTCGCACGTGACATCAGGGAAGTGATTCAGAGCCTTCAAGTCACGTTTCCTCATCCGGACAAGGACCAGGCCCCATTTGGATGGTCAAGTGTCCGACCTTTGATCCGTCTCAGCGGTGAATTCGATCATCTCTGCAAGATGGTCTCCTGCGTCAACGATGCCTACGGTTTCGCCTTGGCCGTTGCTTATCTGCACGTCGTGGTGGTGGTCATTACTATGGGGTCCCTCCTTTTGGAGGAAGAGAATAACACTATTGCAATTAGTGCATTCGCGATCATTACAACTCTTACCAAAAGCACTGTTGTACTATTTACGACGTGTGTGATGGACAAACTTCCTAGTCAGGTAAGATTATGTAATGTTTTTCTCAACCACCACGGCCAATACAAGATGATAACCATTAAATAAAGCTCATTATTCTTAACAGTTCTCATGTCTCCTGCACGACCTCCGCATGATTGACCTGTCCCGTATCAACTTGCAAATGCAAATGCAAATCCGTGACCTCACAATGAAGGTGACCTACCCACGAGTGAAAATATCTACCGGATATTTTGCCATTAAAAAGAATATCATAATGGCGGTGAGAAAAAAAGTACAATATGTCACATTGTATTCAAAATGAATCGCCAATTATTACAGTGTATCAGTGCCTGCTCTACTAGTAGTTACTAAAATGTCATTTTTCTTCCAACAGATGTTGTCATCAATAGCGACATACTTCCTCATCATCGCTCAGTTCAGAGCTTCAGAAAAGAGATCACCATAGCACACCATTTCAAAAAGTCACTTGTAAAAATACAGCATATTTCAATTAAAAAGAATGAGTGAGTTCGGCGAGGCCATTATAGTGTATATGTCATGGGAATGTTTGTCGCCTCCTTTCTTACATTCTGCACAATCCCAATAAATGTGTTGTAAAGATGATTTTGTTCCCACAAAACCTCGCAACCCTGGCAAAGACAATTATTGGAAAGCATTTGGTCGATTCGTAGCGTAACAATTGCTTTCGATCTCCATTGTGCGTCTATTGAAAAGAATATTTACGCCTTGTTTACGAGTAATTTTCTACTGAATTGGTTTCTACCATAACAGTTGAAAGGAAGCGACAGACGGATTCAGACGCCAACAATGGACGTGTACGACTCCCTCCGTCCTTCTGCGCTGGCCTTCAGGGCATTGGGACTATTCCCAGTGGCCAACACCAGAAGAGGTCCGTACAAGAGGAGCTGGACACTCACCATCTTGCCTCCGATCCTCTTCGTCATAGTAAACATGGCCTGGATCGTGGGTTATGAAAATTGGGAATATTACACTTCGGGTAATGCCACTGCAGTAGTGGATTTCATCGACTTGATTAACGTCACCCTGACGGTTGTCATGTTGTACATCACCATTCAGGTCAAATTCAACCATACGTGTGACCTGGTGTCCAAACTGCATGATTTTGACCAAGGAACATCATGGAATGTAGAGGTCAACCGGAAGATAAGGGTTGCTGGATGGGCCTATGTGGTGATGCTTATTGGCATCATTCTGCTCCATGAAGTCTCTGCATATTTTGTATTCTGGTCAGGCTTTGAGGCAAAGGATGTCGTAGTGTATCTGGCCAACGAGATGTTCTGCTTCATTCCTCCGGCGACACTCATCCAAGCAGTGTTTCTCTCCGAGTCGATCAGGCTTCGTCTGGATTCAGTCACACATGAAATTAGGGAAGTGATTCAGACATTTCAAGTCACTTTTCTTCCGCCGGACAAGGACCAGGCGCCAGTTGGATGGCCAAGTGTCCGACCTTTGACCCGCCTCAGCGGTGAATTCGATTACCTCTGCAAGATGGTCGCCTCTGTTAACAATGCCTTTGGTTTCGCCCTGGCCATTGCTTATCTTCACTTCGTGGTATCGGTTGTTACCACCGGATCACTATTGATGCAAGCAGACAACACAAGAGCTTCTGTCGCATACGAGGTCACTGCAACACTGAACAAAAGCATGATCATAATATTCACAACATGTATGATGGACAAACTTCCATGTCACGTAAGAATATAAATCGTCTATGGTTTTTCTCTCTTCTGTGGGATACATGTAGCAACACTGGGGTTGAGAACTGATCATATTTTAAAATAAGGTGATAGCATGCAGCAATGTGATAGCCCATAAATAAATCTCATTACCCTCAACAGGCCTCGTGTCTCCTGCATGACCTCCGAATGCTAGATTCATCCTGCCTCACTTGGCCTGACCAAATGCAGATCCGTGATCTCATAATGAAGGTGACATACCCTCAAGTGGAAATATCTGCTGGATTTTTTGCCATTAAAAAAAGGATCATACTTGCGGTGAGAAAGAAATCTTAACAGAAATATAATTGCATGTAATATTCTTTTGCGTTATTGCTACTAATTCTATATTTTTCCCATAGATGTTATCATCAATAACGACGTATTTCATCATCATCGCCCAGTTCAAAGCTTCAGAAAACTGATCACCGTAGCAAACCGTTCTATTATCACTTGTAAAATGTGCACTTTAAGTATTTTGGTGCTCAAAAGTTGCACACTTTTATTGACACTATCGTGAAATAAATATGCAGAAATGTCATTCTTTAGTTCTCTTTCATCTACTGTACATAATACCACATAATACAGTACATCGTATAGAGTATTATCATGAAAACGATAAGTTTATAAAAAAAATTTCTGCTGCTCATTGCTCGAATCATGCAATTTCCACTTGACTTTACACAATAGCCATTTATTGTCGTTTTTTTCTATATGTATACCTAATTCTCAACTGTGAACATGAGGTTCTTAGAAATCAATAAAGTGGGTGTAATTTATTGTTTAGCAGTGAAAATGTCCTCATACTGTACCGCTAAACCAATTTCACGTCTCTGCCAAGAATGTCATTCAGTCAATAAAATGCGGAGAGTAATCAGCCACAGTCTCATTATCGATTCCTTCAGACACCATGAAAACATCTTCGCACACTTCAATAAGTATAAATATTCATTAAAATATTTAAAAGCCAACCCAAGCGGATAATAAGAGGCTAATGAAGTAATGAGAGATCAGAAAGGACACAGTCCTTCATTTATATTTGATACTTCCAAAGCACACATTTTTAAAAGACCATAGACCCTTCGATAGACTTGCAATTCACAGCATAGGCTATTTATGGCGGAAACAAAACTGAATATTTTAAAACCTCCATGTCAGAATGCGTGCCCTTTAATTGGGTAAATAAGTCGCACTAAATAATCCATAAGTCGCTATGTAACAAGCTTCCCTCCTCACATTTCGTCCAGGTCATGGGCAGGTATGGCTTGCACTGTGCATCTCCTGATGCCCTCCACACCTTCAGGTTTTGCTCAGCTGCTCTTGCTCATGTACACTGGGTCGAAGGTCAAGCTGGTTCCAGGAGAAGCCAGGTTCTTCATCCATATTCAAGCAGCGAAGACTGATCAGGTACTTCGTGATGACTTTAGTGGTGCCAACAAACACTGACTTTGACAGGAGAATGACAAACGGTACGTGGCATGGAGGAACTAGCATCTGGAAAAGCGGATAGCACATCCTCAATTATGTTCACAGAGGACACGTATCGTTACAATTTCTTGTTGTATCCTGTACTGTACATGCACGACACATTTTTAACCAGATTCTCTCAGAGAAAAATGTTAAGCTGGGATGTGAAACTTCTGCACAAACCATATTCATTACTCTCTTGGACAATGTTACTCTTCACAATAATCTTCTGCTGGATCGTCCTGCATTGCTTCATAGATACGAACATAGATTCCGCTACAAGTGATAGTCAGAGAAGAACACGCAACACAAATTGAAGTCAATTATTGACTCTGTATAAGTCAGTACAGGGTTACTGTAATATTATAGTAAAAATAATATTATTATTATAATGGTTGTTGTTGAACCGATTGTATATAATAGTTATTATACATATTAATAAATCCCTGCATCTCATATTGTTTTTGTCAAATATTGTTCAGTCTTGCAATATCCGCCTGTCTGAATAAAATTGAATGGCTTCAAGGTATTTTAACAGTACAACAACATTCGTGAACAAGTCTCGTGCCTTCCCTAAGGTAGCACGTACTGGAAAATTTGAGCCCTACTTCACACAGACGCAGCGTCCGAACCACTCAGCAATCAAGGTGGGAATGTTTTAATAATAATATAATTACTCAGTTAGGGTGCGTCAAATTCCATGAGCTCCTTAATACTGAATGTCCGCTGCCAGTGCGGCAATGAGCCCATTCTGGCCAGGGTATTTCTGAAAAATCTGGAAGATTATGGGCCACGACCTGTTGGCTCAACCATGGACTCTCCTGTGTGGAAACAAATCATATTAATAAAACGACATTACCGGAGGGGGACGTATAAAAAAGACCCACAAGTTTTGATTCTCCTTTGCCTCCATTGTTTATCTTACATTAAATACATAACTCATAATATCACCTTCCAACCCCCGTCCAAAAGAACTTGCAATTATTAATCCTCTCAATAAATCCTGGAACCAAAACTCCGATTCTCGCTCATTCATTTTTTCTTCTTCTTCTTATTTTCCTGAAGCCGTAATATCTTCTCAGCAGGTGCAATCCCTGGACTGGTAAAAAAGAATGTATCCAGTTTCTGATGACTTTTGAATGTCAGACGTGAGTCCATAGAACTCTTCTATTGCAGATGCATCTATTTTCTGTGCAAGAGAAAAGGACATGAATTAGTTAAAGTGCGCCCCGTTAATAATTTCGTGTCGACGTATGCCAGATATTTCACTTACATCGACCATGTCATCATCAAAGAGCAGCCAGAAGCCGTGACTCTTGACAATGCTGATGTAGTGACCTCTGTTGGGTCCACTGCCACAGTGGATCACTACAGCAACCAGGTCGTACAGGCGGTCTGGGTTCACAGCATCATCCGACTATAAAATTGCGACAATACAGATTGTTTGGTTTGCAAATAAATCACTTGGCCTTACAGAGTAAAATGTAAGTTAGGAAAATCGGTACTGACCGTGTTGAACAGCCTGAGTTCGAGTGGAAATACGACCCTATGCGAGACTTTGATGTGCCTATTGTACTGCTCCATGTACTTGAACCTCTTGAGGTGCAGGGCAAGTATCATGGGCAGCTTCTTGACTCGCATTCTCTTCTGCGCTTCCTGGTAGCTGCAGCAGTTGTCACATTTGAACTTGTTGTCACTGCATAGTGTCTCTGTATTGCTGAAGCACCTCAAGCAGTGCGTTATCGAAGTGTTCTGATCAACGTCCACCTGCAGGTCGAAGAAGTCCTCGTCCTTGCTGCTCACCTGCAGAAGGTAATGACAATAATTAGGTACTTCACGATTCACACAGAGAGCTAAAAATATTGAACTAAGTGACTAACGGGTCGGCACCAAAGACTATGTTAATGTTTGTTTGTTACACTTAAGAGAGTACTGCATATTGCGGGAGTGAAAATTGCTGAAATTTAAAAAATTATATTGAATGGGAATGAAAATAAATTAGAACCTGCTTAATTTTTACTGCCTATTTAACCCTCGGATGGTGACGTAGCCATTTTTTGTGACCACGGCCACCTTTAGCCCCTGTAAGGTCACAAAAATATGTGAAAAATATCACATGATCATCTATCCATGTTCTATAAGTTCCCGAAAATTTCAATTTTGTGTCGCTTGTAGTTACAGATATATAAAAATTAAATACGGAGGCGGGAGGAAGAAAAGTTGCTATTTCCATTACATAACTGCTCATTAAAGTATTCATGTACATCATAAACATTCTCAAAATGAATGAAACTTCACAACGGTACGGATCCTCCTGCTATATATTGTATTTGGCTATTAATGACGCCTCTTGTCAAGGTCAAATTGCATGACCTTTGACCTTTCTTGCCTCTCATGTCGTAAAACTGCTACAAAAATAACGCGGCCTTCCATAATTTGTTTAGTACGTGATCTTACAATCTCAATTGTGTTTTTCTAGTACTGTCGGAGATAAACAAGATTGGCAAATCACGCGAGCATGATTTGAGTATACTTTTCCTTATTGGGCAGCAGAAAATGAGGCTGACAAACACGCTGCGACATGATACAATATTCTAATTGGACCACAATGACATTGATTGCTTTCAGTCTCATTTCTCATTGACAAGGAACCCAATTTATACGGTTAGGCCCAACCTGGCTGTAGATTTTACTTTGGCAGATATAGTGAACCCAGAAAGGAAGTTGGCCATGAAGCATAATTATTTAGGGTTACGCTAAATCCGAATCCTGAAACTGTCTGTCGTTATCTCTTGCAGTTTAGGCCCTGTGTACCTGCCCATCATTGGCGCAGACTCCCTTAAACATTTCAACTTGCTCATTGATTTCCGAGCCCGCCGCCTCATCGACGTCACCGCCAACACATCCAGTACAGGGAGTCTCCATGCCTTCCCCATCCATGGCCTCGTGTACAAGTTGGACACCCCCGACCCATATTCCACCCTGCTGCGCAGTTTCCCGACCCTCATCACGCCCCCACAGAGCGACTGTGCTGTCCAGCACTCCGTACAGCATCATATTGAGACCTCCGGGCCACCCGTATTCGCCGAACCATGCCGGCTATCACTTGAGAAGCTGGCACAATCGAAGGCGGAGTTCGACCACATGTTGCAGCTCGGTTACGTCAGACCATCCAGCAGCCCATGGGCATCCCCCCTTCACATGGTACCGAAGAAGACCAGCGACTGGCGCCCTTGCGGAGACTACAGGGCTCTCAATGCTGTTACCGTCCCCCACATTCATGATTTCACAGCATCCATATAGATACAGTACATTCGACAGAGAGCTGCTGGCCATATACTCTGCCATCAAACATTTTCGACACCTGCTGGAAGGACGCCCATTCCACTTCCTCACCAATCACAAACCCTTGACCTGTATTTTCCGTACCCACAACGACAAACTCTCTCCCCGCCAATGCCGCCATAGCACCTTCATATGCGAATTCACAACAGACCTCCGTTTCAACCCCGGCGCCGATAACACCCTAGCTGATGCTTTGTCCCGGCCCATGCTGGCAACAGTGGATACTTGCACCGAGGAAGACATCGCCCGAGCGCAAGAGACAGACCAACCGAGCCCACGCTACCCACGTCAGCCAACTTCGAGTACTCCAGCGCATCAGGCCAAAGCCGACCTCCAGACACGGGCCAACGTCCTGTTTCATCCATCCGGGGCTGCCTCACACGTGTTTGTAAGACACGACGCCACCCGCACGCTCCTTCAGCCACCCTACAACAGGTCGTATCTTGTCCGAGAGAGGAACGACAAGCATTTCACGGTGTAGATGGAAGAGAAGAAAAGCAACATCTCCATCGACCGCCTCAAACCGGCCTTCATTGAGGAGCAGCCAGCACTGGAGGAGGACGGCCAGCTCCGGTAGGTGCCTACTGCAGCTTCTGAGACGACGTGGAACCCTGCCCGCCTATGGTATATGAATCTAAACATCTTTGGTCGGCACAGTAATTAATCACGCGGTATGCCACTAAAGTTTGGCCACATGAGCATTGCTACCAAATGTTGGGATGAAGGCAGTGCAAAAGGGACTCACCGTCTCACAATTGAGACACCTGGTCTCGCTTGTGAGTATTCCCTGGAAAATCTCGTGCACCCAAGTCGGATCGGGAGGTGCTTCTCCGGCTCCGCTGCCTCCACTGCCGAATCCCCTTTGCGGATGAGGCGCATGGTTGTGCTGGGTGTGGTTGTGGTGCAAGGCGGAGAGGAAGTCCCTCCCTCCGTTGTTGCCGCCGTTGGACTTGCCCATGGACTTGGCCTGCGTGCTCTGCTGCCTCTCAGCCAGGATGATCTCGTTGATGTGGTTTATGAGGAAGTTGAGGAACTCGTGCGCATCCTGCTGCATGTAGTTGTCAAACTCTTCCTTCTCCTTGCGCAATCGGGCGATAAACTTCTTAGGCGCGATGGACCCCACCTTCTTCTTCTGGGTTGCAATCGAGTGGAAGAGGTCGGCCAAGCAGGTCAGGAGGGTCTCCTTAGTCCTCTTGTTCTTCGCCTTGTACTCCAGCACCTTGTCTCGGAATGGCTTGCAAAAGTACAGCGCCTGAAGCACCGAGTTGCTGTAGCACGTGTTGCCAAACTAGATGCGAAACACATGTTAATAACTCCGTATGAGAAAATGACGAAGCTGGAGACTCACATTGACCAATCCGAAGTAGTGTTCGTTAGGTGGGAACTGGTCGGCGCCAATCTCCCTCTCCAGCTGGGAGACGTTCCCGCCCTGCAACACACAAGACTTTCCCTTCCATATTGTCACCTTCCGTTCGGGTCACAAGTGCCCAGGTCACAATCGGAAAGGGTCAACAGGACCATCCCACACGACCAACGACCAAGAGTTGTACTTACCATGTTGAGTAGTTGAGCCGTACTCCTTCCTGCAATGCACAAATTGGGTTATGAGCATCGGACGGTACACAATTGCGTACAGAGTGCGTACCACAGTGAGTGATCCAGCAGGTGGGCGTGGAGGCAGCAAGGGCAGAGGCGGGGGCAAGGAGGGCCGTGGGCAGGGGCATCCAAGTAGACGACTCTTCCACTTCCTCCTCTACTTCCCCTACGACTACTCTTGGGTCTCCGTCCCTCTCTTCCTCCTCCTCTTCCTCTTCCTCTTCTTCTTCCCGCTCCTCCTCCTCCTCCTCCTCCCCTCCCCCGCTGAGAGCGCACCTCCCTCCCCCTCCTCCCCCTTCCCCTCCTCCTTCCCCCTGGTGATCAGATGAACCCGCCCAACCCAGTCGCTTCTCTTCCCACTCGCTCGACCAGATTGGCATTACAGGCCCACCTTCACTGAGCCCTGAAAGTCAAGAAAAAGCACCGGTTAATCATGTAGAGCAATTAAAAAGAAAAAAGCCTTGTCAAAGTACACGTGACATGAAAAATGCGAGATGGAAAATTATTGAGTTGCCAGAAAATATCGCATTTTAATTTGTCTGGATTTCAACCAGACTTCACGCCTCGTAATTGGACGGCGTTTCGCAATAATGAGTCAACCCACATGTGGGTTGACTCATTATTGCATAACACCGTCCCCATTATGCCAAAATAATATCACTAACTTGAAAGACCTACGTTCAACCGGATCAGGAAAAAAACCTCAATTTCTACTACTACCAGTTAAGAAATTCTCCTCGCCAAAACTGTCCAAGTAGTACCGTATCCTTCACATAGATGATGCAGAGAATAAATGCCTCGTCAAGGTACAATTTGCTAATTAAGCCAAAATACTATTGCTAATTGCCTCCCAAGCTTCTTAAGAAATATTTATTATTATTACTCATTATAGATGCCGAAACTGAATAATAATAATAATAATGGATACCCCGTGATAGGCCCCTTGGGCATCTTAGGGGATCATCTTTTGAATAACCGACTTTAATCATTTGCCTGTACCGTGATGGATTTTGATAGTGGGAGGAAACGGGAGAACCCCGAGAAAACCGGAGAGAACCCATCGAAACTCTATCCACATAAGTATCAATCCGTCCGACCCGGGGATCGAACTCGGGACCTTAGAGGTGGAAGGCTGCGGCGCTAACCACTTGGCCACCGTGTCGCCCTCCGAAACTGAATGTAGTACCGTATCCCTCACATACATGGCACGGAACATTTAAAAAAGGCTCGTCGAGGTAGACGTTGTTAATTAGGTTTCCGTCCAATCTTATCTAGAGAAATTATTGTTGAGCCGAAACTGTCCGTGTAGTACCATATCCCTCACATAGATAGCACATGGACAGAGTCGCAGACTCAAGCCAATTTTACATATAAACCTGGACAAGAAGTGTTCTTAAGTGTACTGTTGGCTGTAAACGTTCCGTGCGAATGTGAGCGTACCTTTATGTACAGGTTATGTCATTTACTTTTCTTGCATTGATTTTAAACTGTGGTTCCTTCTGCCCTCTTTTTTTGGGGGGTGGGTAGAATATTCACCTGTTTGTGGGCCGGGCCTCTTGAGCTGCGGGTCGACCGACTATTCCCTCCTCCGGACGGCAAGGACCAGCTCTCGTTGCTGCCCATCCGACGGGGAACAGGCCGGATGCGATGGTTTTTGATGGGCGATCCCGGCCCCTCCAAAAAATTGTATTAAAAACAGAAAATAGAACCCCAAAAAAATGGACTGCGAGACGAACACCGAAAAAAAAAAATTATATTTCACGTCAATCGACCTCTTCCGGACGCCATCTTGAAAAATATTCGGGAACCGAAAAGGAAGCTACAGAAAAAAAAATGCAGCCCAGGTCGTTACTCTTTCAGTTTTACACCGATTTTAGATTTAAATTAAATTGACGTGCTGGTTACATGTGTGCGCAATTATATTTAATTGAACGTCATGTTTTTGTTGGTGTATTGAACTGTGGGGTGAGTCCGAATTGTGGGGACGGAGCAGTCGTTTTGGACCAATCAGGAATCAGGAGTAGAAACATGGCGGCGATCGCGTTTACACTGCCATGATGTTCAGACTACGCATGCGTTAATGCACGTTCTGCTCCATAATTGGCTGATCATTCTGTCATGCCTTCTCCTTATTGGCGGCTGTGGAACTGCTTGCACATGTAAGCTACTTTAAATATTAACACCTGCCAGTTTCATACTGACATAATACGCATGCGTGCTCACATCCGATTGGCTCTAAATTGAAACCATCTTTGATGTTATTGGTCCGTTTTAACCAATTCATAAATAGTAATGGTCAGTATCGTTCATCAACAACACTTGATAGTAATATGATTATGATGGTATCGTCTTCTGAAATGGAACAGTTGATCTCAATTTTAATTTATCAATAACTCGTCCAAAATTGTTCGCTAAGAAAAATTGGTAAGCACATTACTTAGGTAATATCTTAGTCTTTAAATTGTAAGCAGCAATTACGTAAAATTGTACCGCATTTTTAGACAAGCCTTGTTTTCAGTGCGGTACATAATAATAATAATAATAATAATAATAATAATAATAATAATAATAATAATAATAGGGTAGTGCTGACCTCATGAGAGGTATTGCATGGACTTTTTATTTTTAGTACATACTTTCAGTACATCACAAGTCGTAACGACATGCTCAACAAGTACATTTAGGTAGTAATATCATCGATAATTAGGTCGGAAAAGTGGCTTACTAGTCTCTGAGTTAATTACAGCACTGTACGTAACGGTCATTTCAGAGCAGCAATGGCGAACAGCGGGAGGAAGCTGAAGCGACATAGGACTCTGCCTGAGGAGAAGGTGCGAGAGATCCACGATGCGTTTGCTGCATTCGACATGCACGATAATGGTTACCTGGAGTACTCTGAGTTCAAGAGTGCGCTCAGAGCACTGGGCTTCAAGGTGACCAAAGTCGATGCGCTGAAAATGATCGAGACATACGACAAGAGCAAGCGGAGCAGGATATCGCAGCAGGACTTCCGTGACATTGGTACGTCCTGCGATAAGCCGGTAATGCAGCCCAGTACATATTTTCTTCATTGCAGCGACTGAGATGATGTTGCAGCAGGATCCGAAGGAAGATACGATAGCTGCGTTCCAGCTCTTCCTGGAGTACTGTCCCAACACTGACAAGATCAGTGTGCAGCATTTGCGGCGCATCGCCCAAGAGCTGGGCGAGAAGGTGACTGAGGAGGAGCTGCAGTCTATGATTGACGAGTTCGATGTGGATGGCGACGGACTGAGTATGACATGCGTACTTGTAGTTCACACTTCAATTTCTCTATGTACCTGCATACGTCACATGCACTATGCGGTAATTACATGACAGTTCAGCTAACCGATGTCACCCTCTAATCTCGGAGCTCTGGGTAGCTGGTATGAGAAACTAAAGTGCGGTTTCACACCAACGTCATCAGAAATCACCAGAAACCAACCAGGATTTGAGAAAAAAAACCTGTATCGGAAAATGTCGCTAGAAGTGCAACGGAATTCATGTCCACCACTGTACCTCATGACCTTGGAACTGGGGGGGCGGGGGGAGCAGATTAGAAAATTCAAAGTATTTTTTTCTTGGCGTAATTAAGCCAAGTGCCAATTTTCATTCACATCAGTAGTAGAGGGTGACGTTTTATTTAATTTTGCTTGAACTGTCATGGAATTACCCGATGTAGGAACTTTATAACATTAGAGTCATTAACTTCTCTTTCAGTCAATGAGGAGGAATTCGTCTGCCTGATGCTGAACAATGCTCACATTTGAGCGTTTGGTCATCACTTTCTTCGAGCTTAAGATGTGGCCTATATAGGTGAGAAGAACAATTCATGGTGCAGTTGAGCCACTTGTGCCTAACTGGAAGATTTCACATATTTTACGATGGCTTAGTCCAGCGGACCTAGTCACTGAAGCTCAAAAGATCATTACATACTCGCATAATTGCAATAAATCATGTCCATTTTGTGTTTGTAACCCATTGCGTGTGTATATGTTGGGTGAATACTATGTGCTGTTCAATCGTCTGTTGTAATGGCACTGTATGTGCAAAATAGCTTAAAGACTTTTTACAAGCTTGTGAAAAAGTCACAACACTTTCTATCCCATCTTGGGGCAACGAGCATATTATGTGTGAATTCCAGTAGTATGTGGTAAAGGAGCTGTTTTTTAAATGTTTTGTAATTTATTTCAGAGTGAATATATTGCTTTGTGATTTTTTACAAACGCTTATTCTTGCTAAGGTGAGATACTTGCACGGTCTCAAAAAGGATGTGGGCAATTCTGCGGAAAAGGGGACATGAGATGTAATTTTTCAATCTCGAAGAAAGTAGAATTTAAGCACATAAAGAGCAGGAATGGAATCCATAGCTTTGTTTTCCATATTACTTTCCGATACTTTCATCCCCAGTGGCCCAGAATCCTGTGCTTTTCAAAGCACGCCCTCACTGGTTTCCGCGCATGTAACGTGCATTGCCATTGTGTCGCTCGCTGTAGTGGACTTATGAAAGAAGAGGGACATTACTGTTTTTTATCATGTCAAAAACAAGGAAGTGACCTATGATCGACCCGTATCACTTTCTACGGCCATATCAAAATGTGCCACTTTTAAGTGTTGGTGCGTTATGAACTTTTTCGAATAATTGGCTGTGTGCGTCTGCTTTTTCGGATCCTTCGTGAGACTAGACCATTCCTCATTTATGCAAAATTTCATTCACATGGGACGTTTTGACCTTGGTATATCAGCATAATGCACCAACCCAACACCAGCATTTGCCACCATCTATGTTTTGCCTCATCCCACAGAAACCCGGAGACACGTTCGCATGCCCTCAAAAGAGCATGGCATGAGTCCGAAAGGCCAACGACGATCCGCTTTGGGTATGTCGATCTTCGATGTCCATCCTTGCAATTGTGGATACCCCTCTGCATGCCTGCATCACTGGTTGCCAGAGTCAGGCAGTTGAGCAACGGTATAGTAGTGCGAGCCCCTGGTCGTGGCAACCAGCAATGCAGGGATGCACGGGGGTATCCACAATTATTGCAAGAATGAACATTGTCAAAGATCACAAGCTCTAAAAACAGCTTGCGATTGTTGGTGTGTTATGCGTGGAATTGCCCATGTGTTGCAGTATCGGTTTCAGCTCGGCTCATGATAATTTTTAGTGGGATTGTTTCCAATAATACATTATGAAACGTTAAACATTCCATAGGTTGGGTACACTACAGTCATCCGGTAGCATTGTCCAGGTTGAGATCATTGTTGCCATCTTTCAGTTGAAAACAGGCAGTCCTCGGTTTAAGAACGACCCGACTTATGACGATCCGTACTTATGAACGGGCTTCCAAGGTTCCAACGAAAGAAAATTTCGAATTATTCCTCCACTTCTAATCACGTCTGCGTACGTTGACCGACATCAAGTTCAACATAAATGCTAATTAATAATTGAATATTCGCTAACTGAAACAGTTATTTCAATTGGAACCTCCTGCACTATTTTGTCCCCCTGAAAAAGAGATTTCTACAGGGTCCAGACTGTCAAATACGCGTAGAGTGAATAAATTTATACGACCTGGTGAAATAGAGCCTTTACGGGCAGAAAATGTGTGTTAGAGACTAATATGTATGAATAATAAAAATATAGCCTAGTGTGAATCATATGGAAAATTCCAACTGAATCACCATTGCAAGTTTCATCCTGTGAGGCTGGCTTCCCGCGTTTCAAGAGAGTCGCATGGGTAGCTCTTAACAGTCAGGATAACATTCTGTACTGTTGGTTGTACTGTACAGTACTTGAGATCTAACACTACATGTTTCAGCTAAAGTCACTTTTTTAATCCAACACACTTACAGTACCTACAAACCATGTAAAAAAATTTAAAACATAGCTGTGTAACTGCTGCTTTGTACCATAATAATATAACTTCAAATTACGTTGTCACAATTATTCCTTAGCAGTGAGCTCAAAATTAAATCAGATCAAATGCATTTAATAATAATACCAGTGAAGCCTGTCTGAAATGAATCTGAATGATAATGGAAAATTTCCCATTACAACAATCTAGAATCAGGTGGAGATTATTCGGTGTTTCTGCCACACGTAGCAAAACTGTTTATTGTACTAGCAGCATGATGATGAAGTTCCATCGTACACATATTTCTCTGCATAAATCATTCAAATGTTTTGCTCATCAGTTAGTCAAATGATGGTAACACAAATTTCTGCAGAGCGTCGACAATGTCAACTTCATCAGCATTCATCTCAACAATAGGCAGGGAGCTAATCTGGCTTGAAATCTGGTCCACCAACTGGTCAGGTGCATCAGGATTCTGTTCACTGTTTTCCGGTTCTACAATAGAATCATCGATCATTACCTCTATCATCTCCTCACTGTGAGCATTCATTTGACCGTGAAGAGCATCACCCTCTCCCTTGCCATTCTTGGCATGCATTTGACCACCCTGCTTCCCACCCCATTTCCTTTTCCTAACCAGTTCCCTTTCAACCTCCTGACATTGCTCAAGACTCTTCCATCTTTGCACCAAATCAGTTCCACATTGATCTAGTGTTGTTTGAATGAATGGGAACGCTTTGAAGTTTGACACCTTTTCTCCATCCACTGTGTAACACAAACTCAAAAAGCAATCGCGGCATAACCGTGAACAACTACGACTAGTAAATTCCAAGCCACAGACTTCCCAAGTTGCCACCTTACTGCCAGTGCACATGTGGCAGTACACGGCCATCTCCTGACGCCTGTGCAGGATTACCGGATAACTTGATATCTTGGGGCTGTCACTGGGATGCATCAACCTGAACATGAGTCCATAATCAGAGTGCATTCTTGGTTTGTGAACATTACGCACTTACCGAACATCTGCGATCTCAATCTTGTGATTGCAAGTCCCATTTAGATGGACGTAATCATAAGGGAAGCCAAGAAAGCATATCAGATCTTTGAAGCAGGTTTCCTCCATCTTGGCCTTTTGAAGTGGAACCTTGATCTTACGTCCATCATGTTTTGTAATGATTGGAGGTTCCTCCAGTTCCCAAGCATTGATATTACGGTGATCACCATAAAATATTCCATTTATGTAGAGAAAGGCTGATGGATATTCATTCTGTTGGTTACAGTGATTGTCATTCTTATTGAAGACCAGAAAACCAAAGTACACATGATAAGTGATTAGTTCTAAAGTCATGTGCATTCAGGATGAGCATCCGGTGGTATCTTTTTATAAAAGACATCACTGGATACATCCTGAATGCACATCTGCAAGGGGGTAATCACTCGACTGAAAAGTGTACACTGGAGTACCAAATTCAAGGAGTACCACGGAGTAATAAAGAGTGAGGTGCCTGAGGAGTACCAGGGAGTACCACTCCCAGGTGTACACCGGAATACCGAAGTGATTACCCCCTTGCACATCTGTCCAGAAGCATTACAATGCAGTGCAACAATTATTTGTACTTAACTCACTAGTTAACTAAGGAATTACCTTCAACAGCACGGGTTCCTTCGACAGGTCCTCGGAGACATCATTGGTGACAAAGTTGTCACTACTGCACGATATTATGTCTCGTAATGCTGTCAGCTTCTGGCTGCCCAAGAACGAAAACATACTGTCCAATTGGTGGCTGCAGAGAATAATTGGGAAGAAAATTATGCTGCAGAGCACTGAAGTTTCACATGTTTGTGGCGGAAACCAACAAAACATACTTAGCTGATGGAATTTTAGCATTCCGTCCATGGTACACAGCAATTGTCACAACCACTTCTGTGTCTGGAATATTGTCCTCACCATCACTCAGTCTGTCCTGTAACAGAAGAATACACCATGCAATATTGCTAAAATGTAGGCACACAATGTGGCCCTTGTGAACATGCCAGTCTGTGAGAAATATGTGGTGAAATCTACTTCCCTTTCCAAATAGTATCTCTGATGGTGTTGATTTTTGACTCATGAGTATAGTGAAAATGTAAATGTAATATCAGTCATAACTTATCTCCAACGTTGCATCCAACGAGTGTTATACCTGATTGATCCCATCACAGTTGTGGGACATGACTGCCATCCGTCCCTGGCTCTCAACCATACAGCTCCAGAGCGTCGCGTACACCTCTCTTTCCTCATTAGTAATCCTAGTAGATGGCAAACTACAGTACTCCTGACGAGCTGTGCTTTTCTCCTCGTCGTCCTCATGATACACCTTCCTACAGGCACAACAACACACGAAATTAACAGCAAAAGCACCACACAGGTTTACTCCTAGTGAAACATGCAGTCGATGTCTCAAAAAATGGTGCTATATATTACTACTACTACTACTACTACTACTACTACTACTACTACTACTACTACTACTACTACTACTACTATTACTACTACTACCACCACCACCATACTATTGCTGCTGCTGCTACTACAATAGTATGATGGTAGTAGTATAGTAGTAGTAGTAGTAGTAGTAGTAGTAGTAGTAGTAGTAGTAGTAGTAGTAGTAGTATATGCTCCCTGGTACCGTAGTAGTAGTAGTAGTAGTAGTAGTAGTAGTATATGCTCCCTGGTACCGTAGTAGTAGTAGTAGTAGTAGTAGTAGTAGTATATGCTCCCTGGTACCGTAGTAGTAGTAGTAGTAGTAGTAGTAGTAGTAGTACATGCTCCCTGGTACCGTAGTAGTAGTAGTAGTAGTAGTAGCATATAACTACATAAGAGGCGCAAACATTCGATTTCCGCTTCTCTCTGTTTGGGGTGTTGCCAAGGCTGGCGGCCATTTTGAAGTGGGGGCAACGCCAACGAGGTATAAATATAGGGTACAGGCAAAAATAGGGTCCGCCATCTTCGATTCGCGCGTGTTCTTGCCGTGTAGTTGCCACGGCCGCCAAAACCATCAAAGATGGCGGACCCTATTTTTGCCTGTAGCCTATTTATACCTCGTTGACGTTGTCCCCACTTCAAAATGTCCGCCAGCCTTTGGCAACGGTCCCAAACAGAGAGACACGGAAATCAAAGGCGCTGACCGAAGTTTGCGCCTCTCATGTAGTATATGCTCCCTGACGGTACTACTACTACTACTACTACTACTACTACTACTACTACTACTACTACTACTACTACTACTACTGTTCTTATTGATGTTGTTATTAGTATTAGTATTATTCCGTGGCTGACCTGGTGAGATCAATGATGTGTTGGGCGATTCTAAGGCGACGCATCTCTGGCACACCATCAGCGTCCCTTACTTCCAGCCCAGTCCTCTGGAGCCTCCACGCAATGTCCCCTGCCTTTCCCCCGCTGCATATCCTGGGTTCCCCCTTCCAAGGATCGCCCAGCCTCACTGGACTGGGCCAGATGATCATCGGGTGCCTCATTCCGGATGCCTCTGGCCGGTCCAGGATCACAACTACAACTACTGAGCCGAACAAAGAAAAGGAACGTTCTATTGCCCGATCTACTCTCCAGACGCATCCGACACGGTTGCCAGATGCCAGACAGTGTTGCCAGACTGGTCTGATGCAACGTGGCAGGGTCGCATCAAAGGCGTGGTCCTGTTGGCAACACTGTAGTACATGCACTGGCCCGCATGTACAGTCGGTACGAGCTTCTCGTACACCCAACAAAGTGAGTATGACCTGCTCGTTCGACCTGTGACCACGATGCTGACCCATACCCTTTCAGCAGGCACCTAAAGGTACAAAGGGACGCGCCAAAGAATTGCTGGGGACGCGCTGCAGTCGACCGCCATCTTTATTATCTTCGAACAATGGCTGCTGGCTTCCCGAGTGGCTCCGACGACCTGGCTATGAATAAGGACCGTGCCCAGCAGAAGAATGAAGGAGCCCCGAAGAGGGTGACCCAGAGGTTCGAGATTGACCTGTCTGACTGCAAGAACGAGCTGGGGTACGCAGATATCAACTTCAAGACTCTCGTGGAACAGAGGGAAGCAGAACAAGGTATGAAGAACCCAACAGAATGTTTCAGATATATTGATGGACTCGGCATATTGTGGCCGATTGTTTGTTCCCAGTGCATAAGGACTGAGAAGCTTATTCATTAATACAGGGTGTCCCAAAAGTCTGGACACATGTAACTGCGTTGTAGGCCCTAGTGTTGGTTGACAACTGGGAATATACAATAGCCTGTGTCCAGACTTTTGAGTCACCCTGTAGAACATTTTTTTAGCAGGCAATTATTCCACAACATACAGGTTCCACTGTAATAGCTAATTCATACAATCAGGCCACTTTCTTGCAAACCAATGAGGTGTTAGTGGACTGGGAAACTGACTTCAAAATGTTCCAAACCATAACTGGTCAGGGAAAATTGCAGGTGGATTTTAAAATCCGTATCAAGAAACTTAACAATTGCAAGTTTTTTGCATGGAAGTTAATAACACTTGAATGAAAACATGGCTAAGTAAGTAAAGTATAGGAACTTCATTAGTATGAGTTTGTTAAAAAATTGGGAAGATAACATATTATAATAATTATGCATTAGTAGAACTAAGCAAGACTAGGCTGTATCAAGGGGTAGTTGTATTTATGCAGGTTACGGGTAGGATTAGCCAAAATAATTCAGGAAAAAATTCAGAATACGTGGAGAAAAATTCAGGTCTCATTCCAATACATAACTGCAGTGATCAATATTATTTCCTTCCTTGCGGTTGGACGTGAATAAGCAAATATCACATCACATCAGTATGGCCTATCCCATAATTATTATGTTCAGATATGGACATGGTTATGAAAAACAAATGTGGTTTACAACACACTTCTTAAGTTTAGTAGTAAGAAGAAGCCACAATGCATAAGGAACAGGTGTGGTTAAGACATTAACACATGACCTGGAACATTTCTCCAACATGCTTACATTAGGCTGTCCGATAGGCAATCAATCAAGACCAAAACGTTTAGAAAATGTTACCCATAGTCTGCTTGACTATGCCTTACTATAATAAATCACACTTTCTCCACCTCCAAATAGCCTTTATGACCATGTCACTAATGATTTATGAAGGCCATGTTTTAGGGGGGAAAATCACAGTGTCTTACTTTTCTTCCTGGCAGTATTGTAAGCAATTACATGGGTTTACACTATCTATACCATCAAAGTACAGCAAGTCCAAAAAAATTCAGTGTATCTTTAACCAACAAAATATTAGGCCAATTATTTGTCATTCATTTTACTGCTGTTAAGTAAGTGTTAATATTAGTGGAAAGTACAGTATGATAAAAAAACTGAATCCTAGTTTCTAGACACAGTGTAGAACACTGTACAGCGTAAATTACGTGGGCTTCATTGCAGTCAATGTATTATAATATTATTAACAAAATTGTCAGCCTCTTTTCCTGATGAAAAACTATTTCTGGCTTCTGTGCAACCAAACCTTTTAACCCTGTAATGCCCCTTGGGTCATATCTGGCACACCATTTTTTTAGTGACATTTGGCACTTACAGGAAAAATATACAGAAAAAATATAAAAAATTGCACTAAATGGTGTGCCAGATATGACCCAGGGGGCATTACAGGGTTAAAATATGCCTAAATCTCATAAATTTTTGCCTGCAGTTCTAGTTATGAGAGGTTTTATGCATATATTCAATTTAGGTCTTGGGGCACCAAACTCCTTGAAATAAATCTTCTAGATTATATTGTACCAGTTATTAATTGGTGGTTAGTTTTAGTGTTAGCAATTAATAACAAAGTGATATCCGAACACATTTTGTGTTGCTGACATGGGTGCTCCCTGTCCCAGAGAAGTTTAATTACTGTTATTTCACATATTGTGGTGAATCCATACTGCAATATTGTCTACAACCTGTAGAGGACTATGACTTACAGATGATGGAGTTTTAGTTGTTCCACTAACAGAGTTACACTTGAATTAATTATGAATATATTATGTTGGTCATGAGTTATGAGTTACCTTAGTCATGTTCCAGGTGGAGCAGATGCATAAAATTGCCAAAACTAGAACATGTACTGTACATCAGTACCAGTACTTCTCTTGGGGACTCAGAAAATAATTTCATAAAAATAATTCTCCTGACAATGGGCTGCACAATATCTAATCTAATCTAATGACTTTCTGTACTTGTTAGGTGCCAACAAACCGGTTAAGAATGAGACTGGGGAATCCTCCCAAATCAAG
The DNA here is from genome assembly GCA_000934665.2 of Catajapyx aquilonaris. Taxonomy (NCBI): domain Eukaryota; kingdom Metazoa; phylum Arthropoda; class Diplura; order Dicellurata; family Japygidae; genus Catajapyx; species Catajapyx aquilonaris. The sequence continues at coordinate 37,075 of KZ538536.1, forward strand.
AGTGATTCATTGGGGGATTATGGCCACCAGGTGAGGCTTCAGAAGGCCTTACCTAAGCGCCGACTTGAGGACCTGTTAGATGGTGGCGAAGGGTATGATCTGAACGATACAATCATTGACGACTCTGAGGTGTATGAAGAGGCTCTTCCTGACTACCTGACGACTGCATTAGGTGGTCATTATGTTAACACTGGCCCACTGAAGCTGAAGCGAGTTGAGGATGAGGTATCAACTATTGAAGAGAAGAATTTTGATATGGAGAAAGTGAAGGATACCGATGATGGCACTGCTAAATTGATGGCAGAAGTTGGGAGCCTTATCCAATCGGTGGATGGAGACATTATGCCAAAAGCAGGAGGCACAGGTGAATTCGTCACTAGTGGTGGCCCAAAGGTTGTGCCATCCTCTATGCATCAGCATCCATGGAAGAAAATGCCAACTAGTCCTCTGGCAATCATCCAGAAGAAGAAAAAGCTGGCCATTGAGGGTCTGGCTAAGAATGAGAGCAAGGGTGTGACGAGGAAACGCATCCAATTGGATCCAGCCAAGAGGCTTGCAAGCATTATGGAAACAATAGAGTCTGTAGTTGAAGCATCACGTCAAGAGTTCGAGGCTGCCAATCAGGTGAAGATGGATCCGCCTGACCCTGCCATCTTGGAAGCTCTTAAGTTGACACCCTCAGGGTCTGGTCCAGCACCACCACCTGCTAAGCCAACAATTTCATCTGGTCCAGCGATGACTGCAGCCTCAAACATGGCCATTTCTCCCACACTGGCCATTGCAGAGGGAATCGAGGGAGTGGTCATAGCCTCAAGGCAGAGTCAGGCATCTACTAATGAGGTGAACAAATAAATTGTTCAATATTAAAACTGGCATTCACCTGCAATCAGATGTAGGTTAACTCGACATTGCTCATACAGTAGATTTTGGTAATGAATAGTGTAGTTTTTGGAAACTTGTAGTACTTTGAGTTGGATAATTTTTATTTTATTTGATGAAATGCTAAAGGCACACAGTTTCATGGAAAGAATTGTGAAACCATACAAAAATGTGTCATATAAAAAAAAAAGTACAGTACAGTAGTTAAAGAGTTAGGTCCACATGGTTATCAACCTGCTATTTTGCAAACCTGTTGTATTATCACATGTACCTGATCATGTCTTGTTGAATTGATTGGACATTTATTAAATTGCAACACTGGATAACTCCATATTGTGGTTTCAAATCCTCCATGTGAAAGTTTTACTTGCCCAGTGTTCATGTGACACCAGTTACTTGACATTACTCATTACACTGAATGCTGTTGTGTTGAGAATAATTATTGTACTCAGTATATAATGACCTAATTTTTATTACCAAATAATTATTTTTTGGGGAGCGGATTTCTTCTGGGCTGGTGCTAACTGGCTGTTAGGTAAATGTGTGTAATATATCACATGAACCTGATAATTATGATCACGTGGAATGTTGCAACTGTTAGTTTGGGAAGGCAGTTCAGTACCCTTGTTTGTCTGGGAGCATCAAGAGTTTCAGATGTCCTTTGCCAAAGTCAGAATAATGTGTTCAGAGCTGGAAGATTAAACCATGTTCATTGATTAATTAATTATTTGGAAGTAAATATTGATTATAAATGGTTGGCTACTTAATTTCAAATAACGACACGAATGACCCAGATGCCAAACTGTGACATATTCCCTTGCACATTCCATAAACCACTAATGAAAGTAATTCGTTAAGGTGAAAATAACATTTTGCAGCATATAATAGGCCTTTTCATCTGGACTTGTGCAGTGCAGGTTAAATTATGGGCTATAATAAAAATTATAAGTTAATTTTTTAGGAACAGTGCCATTATATCTGAACATTGGTCGCTAGAGAATCGTTTTAATTCCACCAGTGCAGAGAAGTGATTTGTAGGGCACTATTTGGCTCTAAGAATTTAGCTTCAGTAATCATGTCATTAATGCATTATACATGGGTTTCAAGTCTATACAGTATGTCTCGTCATCCATTTTAGACGCTTGCAATCCGGCTGGAAGCACTCAGGGAAATTGATAACTGAAATATTGCCGAAAGATCATAGGATATGATTGTACAGGACCAAAAAAAGCACTTACTACATGTGCAGAGCATGACTGTACAGTGTACACTCTTCCTTCAACTATAATCAGCTTATTATACTTCCAATTTCTCAAGGGTCCATTAGTGCCGTTTGCAAACAAAAAGTTTCCGATAAGGTAAGCTACATTCTGCACACGCAAGAGTCGCAAGGCCGAAATATATTTTATTATTAATGACACCTAGCGCCTTGGATATGCAAACAGCATTACCTTATACAAGTAGTGCCCCTTATTGTCCTCATGATAAATTGGCCTGAATTAGTTGTTGTCCTACGAGGTCATATAAATAATAAATGGCGAAAAGATTGAAGCCATATTGTACCTTTTTGCTTTCAAATCACCAGACTTGATCATATCTCTGATAACAGGAATATAATATGTAATTTGACGGTCCCCTGTTATTATTATTGGGAATTTCATACATCAGGAACTGCGTGCACCAAACTTTTCCAGTGCATTTCCCGCTTAAACATGGAAGGCTGTGGCATGTGCTTGCTTGCAGTCCTCCTCACTCTGGCCACAATACAAGCTGGAAAAATGGAAGGAAACGGAATGCTTCTTGGGAAGGGAAGTGGTGCGAGTGAGGTGGACATGTTGAAGGACTTGGTTCAACATACGCTCCAAAGGGAGGATCTGAAGTCGTGCGCTTTGGTCCTGTCCACAGAATCGGATCCATCTGTAACTGTTGGTCTTGATGACATATTGGCTGGGCAATCGGACAGGTACCTCCCATCCTTCTCAGTGCAAATGACCACCTTTCCCCACTCCTTTGGAGACTACCCCTGGCTGACCAAGCAGGAGGAAATGCTGGACTTCAGGACTGTCCCTCCGGACATCCTGTCCCGGGTGTGGTCCGGACTGCCCTGCACCCTTCACCTCATCTTTCCTTCCACTCCTTCTTCCTTCCCACAGCTGCTCATGTTCACTGCCTCTCTGGTCAACATGTCCCCTGGACAGGACAGGTTCATGGTCCACTTTCAGTCTCCATCCAAGACGAATGAAGTGCACCGAGTGATGACCTCACCACCTGCCAGTGCACTCAGGTTAAAAGTGTTCACCAGCATGGAATCGGGACAGATTCGGGTGGAGACTGTTTGCTTCTTCTGCGGAGAAGGTGGACGACAACAAGTCCAACAAGTGGGACACTTTGGAAACGGACAACTGTGCAACGTAAATTATATATTTACACGCAACGAACACAATCTGAACGGTAAATGCATAATAATGGGCACCGTGGTAGAAATGGATATGGAAAAAATCAGACGTAATAAGGCAGAAACAGTCACCTTTGACCTAAATGTTTTGGTGAGAATGCTTCTAACCGCAGAAGAGTTATTACAGGCTTCGATTGTCCCTAAATATGTCGCAGTTAACGATATAAGGATTGACTATCAAAGTGGGAATGGATCATGGGAAGGATTACTGGGATATCTTGTGCGTGATGAGATAGATATGATTCCCTTACATATCCCTACTGATAAATCCCTGCCATTCATTATTAACACTCCATCACCTACTCTTTTTGGTTACTTCACTTTCTTGACCAGACGACCACACGGGATTGTATCGTGGCGTGGCGGTTCATTTTCCAGCCGTACAAAATGTTATTTTGGGTTGTCTTTGTAATCATCATTATCGCGTGCACTTTTGCTGCTTACTTATTCATACGATGCAGAGGGTGTGGCTCAAAAAATGCTACCAAGTCAAAATCGCTGGAAATTATTCTCCGAGTAATGGTCGAGCAACCCCATAACTATGTCAATTTAACCCCTTTCTTTTTTGCATTGTCGCTATTTATTTTCTCAACAGTGGTCATCTGCGGATACAAAGGCAAAGTAGTCTCTTTCCTGACATGGCCTCCTAGGGAAACGGTTCCGACCACCTTTTCAGAGTTAGCTTATTCCAGTTGGAGAGTGGGAGCGATGTTACTTGATTATTTTGTTGCTCAATTCATGGCATCCACTGCAAACAGCACGGTTGTGAATAAGATATTAGACACGCTTTCCTTAGTCGAGAGCCTCCCTCATTGTTTAGACAAAACATTCAGTGAAGACATTGCTTGTGCCGGTATCAACTTCTTCGTAGATAAGGAACTCTACCGTTACAGAGTAGATGACGGTGAGTTTCTCCTTCAGTTCTCTGAGGATAAGTTCTTTCCTACATATGGATTCACTGTCTTCTCAAGAGGAAATGCCCCGTTTCAGCACGCTGCCGACAAATATTGTGTCCGAGTAATGGCAGAAGCCAATCTGTTTGAGAAATTTCTCCAAGACGAACTTTACGAGAAGACGTTAAGAAATATGAAAATTATTGCTCTATTATTGAATATAAATAGAGCTCAAATTATGTCGGATGAAACAGTAAATATTCACAAGTTGTCAAGCGTTTTTCACATTTGGTTCTTAGGGCTAGGGTTCAGTTTCGCAGTTTTTGCATTGGAATGTCTTAGAAATGTGAAATCTGCTAAGAAAAAAAGCAACAGCAATTGTGAATAGTTTTAAAAGTAATCTAAAAGTCTGAGTGACACGTAACAACAGGACTAAATCTTCTCAACTAATATTGACCAAAGAGTTATGCTATAATACAAGAAGTTTCTGAATTCAACCGACAAACTTGTAGGGGTAATAGAGGGGACCAAGACAAGCATATATGAGATAGGAAACCGTGACCGGAAACGCCATCTAGAGGGGGTTCATAGACAAGGAACGGGTGCGCTCAGACGCATCAGGCGGGCGGAGTTAGCGAGAGGACCGCTTAGTTGTTAAGTGGCGCGCGGATTGTACACAACTTCGCAATTCGCCATAACCTGGCAACAACAGAGACACCTAGCAACTAAAGTGCTAGGTAGCGCTCAGATAATAAACAACTCTGTTGTTGCCAAGTTATGGCGAATTGCTCAGTTGTGTCTGGTTGTGTACAATCCGCGCGCCACCTAGCAACTAAACGGTAGGCTCGCCTAGCGCCTCCCGCGTGAAGCGTCTGAGCGCACCCGTTCCTTGCCTATGAACCCCCTCTAGATGGCGTTTTCGGACACGGGTTCTTATGTGAAAAATACTTGTCTTGGTCCCCTCTACTACCCCTGAAAGTCTTTACAGAGTTACAGGAAACACCCTTTATATTATAGCAGAACTCTGGTATTGAGTGCATGAGTATGGCATGGAAACTTGAAATGTGTGAGGTTACACAGAGGACCCCACGAGATTGTGACTGGGAAGATCATTCTGGAACCATACGAGGTTTAGTCATGTCGGGTTGTGTTTCTATTCAATATTATCTCGTGCAATTTTGCACTTCACATGCTGCATTTCTGGTACTTCTGTACTTTACAATGTGACATTGTAACATGAATATAAGTTTTAAAAAATCGTGCGCATTCATGAAGTTTGCTTATCCTTTCATTTTATACTAAACGCAACGGGTTTGTTACCTTTCTTGTCTTCTACACCTTTATATCCTATTCAAGAACTGTGGAACATTATAATAAGCGAATAACTGCAGCAAATAAGAGAGGGGATATGTATATAGGATGACTATTTTGGCTCTGGCTCAAGTCTGCGTAAAAATACTCCAATTATTCCCATGTGGACATTTTTTATTTCCGAAATCCAAAATTGCAATGTCGTAAATGAATAGCCCCTATCAGTAAAAAAAATACGTCGATATCGGTTAGAAATTTGTAACATTCTATTAAAATTCCATGGAATAATATTATCAGGCTAGTGAAATTTGAAAGCAGGAGAGATTTTATTAGATCTCAACTTTCACGTAGGCCTAATTAGAATATATCGACACTTCCCTTATCAATGGTATCACTTATCTGCCGGAATTTCTTGAAAACTGTGTGGGCGAAATGTAATACCGCAGCATGAACAACAACCAGATTTAACATCCAGCAAGTATTAAATGCGGTATACCACTAGCCAAACCTTTTCTGAGAGTATTTGCAGTGGGACAATCGGACAGGCCATCCTTCTCAGTGCAATGATCACCTTTCCTCACTCCTTTGGAGACTACCCCTGGCTGACCAAGCAGGAGGAAATGCTGGCCACAGTGATATCCACATTATTCAAAAGCAGAATTGGGAAATTGTTCTAGTCTACATAATATTATGAGATCTTCGTTCAAAAATGGATTGCAGAGTGACCGGGTGGAAATATGATGCCACACATTGCATGAAAGTAAGCACTACACAACATGCGAAGAAGGAAAGTTTGTAGCAAGAAGAAAGATAGCACATTCACTAACAGCTTGTGGATGTTATTGTTGGGCACAGATAAAAAATATTTTGCCATGATCTTGGACATATCAAACTTGCATTATACAACGTGTTATTGAAATAAGTGCGCATTTTTTGAAGAATGATATAGTGGTTCGAAAGCGGAAATCCTTTTTTTTTGCCAATGCACCACAAAATGAGGATATGTCATGCATCATACAAACACGTCATGTCCTTATAACCCAAAGAGTTCTGCTATATTATATATACACCTAGAGGAGGTACTCGGCCTGAAATGTGAGGCAGGCAACAATGCAGGCAACAATATGACCTCCAACAAGATGGCGGACGCCTGACATTATTGAACTAATTGTCGCTCAGTTGTCATTATTGGTTGTTGTCCCAGTTGCTAGACAACTGTTAGAACAACAATATGACCTCCAACAAGATGGCGGCTGCCTCAGCCTGTCTAATGGAAAAGGATAGGGAGTACCTCCTCTAGGTATTATATTATATAATAGCAGAACTCTTTGTTATAACCACAATAATACCATGGTTACAACATTACTGCAACAATTAATTCTTTTGTCATGCGTCATACCCATAGTAACCATAGTAATGCTATAGTAACCACCACGTAAACCACGGTGACCAATATTTAGACGTCTGTGTATGACCAAGTATGACGCATCACAAAGGAGTTAATTGTCCTATTAATTGTCCATGCTCATAACATTACACACAAAAATAATTTATTTGGACATGCCTGGTTCTCATTCAGTGCTAAAACAAGACTTGTCCACATTATACTCCAGTGTAGGATGTGTAATATGCATCGTTACAAATAAACTCCATATTCTGGTGCATGTTGAGTTTGGTGTCATCCCGTTCAACAGAAAATTATAATTAGAAATATTTTTAAAAATTTTCGGGAATTCAGCTTTTCTTTGTTTTCTCGAAAGTAACAAAAGTGGACTTATCATGTTTTTTTCCCCACCAAATCCCTTCAATTTCATTTAACGGCAGCCAAAGCCCGAGGGGCCAGCCAGCATGTGGACGCCCTGTGCTTGGCCACAGCAAATGATGACACCGGATTGAACCGGGTCAGGCAAGAAACAGTGCATTTTTTTTACTTGCTCTTGTTTGCACTAATCTTTTGCAGCCCTCCCTTCCTCGACCCTCCCGGTTTATAGCGGTGTGCCGGTGTCTTCTCCTACGGAAGCCCAGCAGGGTCAAGCGCCTACACTCTTCTTGGGAGACCTTCTCTCTCACTCAGAGGCCTACACTTTCGTGGCGCGAACTCTCTTTACGGGGGAGGATTATAAACAGCCGAGATAACGGAGGTGTGCAATTAACTTAATTATGATTACAGAAATGGCGATCTCAATGTTTCAAATATATCGTTAGACAGACAAAGATGTGCACTATCCAGGGTTCACAGGTGCATTTTTTTGTCCACCTGAAAGTGTCATTTACAAATCACTTTGCGGTGTAACGTCGGCAACTAGTCCGAGACACTTTCCCGCCTTCTTTTTACGACAAAAAATTTGAGACTGATGACAATAGGAAAACAACTCGCATATTAAATATAACCTTAAATAAAACCTCTATATTAAATGAAGGGATAGTAATTCAAAATTTGTTGTTGTGTTCTCGCCTTTATTTCATGTTATTTTATTTATAAAATTATTCATTGCAACTTCCGGCCGCGCCCTTAGGCAATTGCGCATTGTGCCTAATGATAAACCCGATGCTGCACATGCCATCATTTCTTCGGAGATTTTTGCGACATCTGTAATGATTTATTAGAGAAGAGTACGCAACCTCTAAAAATTGGGTGCGGTCAGCCATTGTTGCAAAAATTGAAATGAAATATACTGACGGTCCTTAGATATTTTGTGACCGTTGCGTCCCCGCAATGCTGGTTAAAAAGCAAAATGATATCTGATGTGCCAATTGCCGGAATTGAAGATTGGTTCGTTCTTCGGGTCACGTAATTTTTACTCGCAAATTATGACCCTTAACAAAGTAAAAGCAACTTCTGGAAAGCTTGAGTGTATAAATCTGGCGCAAATGTGCATAATGATTTCCTGAATTATGCAAATTTTATTATGATGGTAACTACAGTATTTCAATAATTGTGAAGGCACGGCAAGTAGCCTACCCTCCGTACCCGACACCAACCAGCCAATCACTGTAAGGTGTCCGTATCCCCCTTTCCTTCCCATGGCCCAATGAAAGGTCAGAGGGCGCCCCGATGTCGCGTCAAGGTCTATGAAGAATGACTCAGTCCAGTCCAGTCCAGCCTTTGTCTCCACACTCCAGACTCCACTCCCCAGTCACCACTGGCCAGTCAGTCTAGCCGGGTGAGGGTGACCACACCACTCAGGTTCTTCTGGTGCAACGGGCTGGTGGCTTCAAGACTATCAAGGGTGAGAAAAGTACAGCGTGGATCGGCCTTCATGGAGTTGGATCTGACCTGGTGTGATTCACCTCAATAATTGGTAAGCTTACAGCAGATATAACTCGTGTTTTCAATGGTGGTCGTGCTAGTCCATCTGCCCATAGATATTAAAGCTACCTTTATCTGTCGCACATTTCAAATTATTCTCGATTATTTTGCCACGTCTTCCACTTGAAAAATCGCGACAGGAGGAACCAGTAAAGTTATATTGTTTATATTTGGGCATTTTATATGGCTCCATGAGGTGCGTTACATTGCGCCTGTTAGAGACGGTATAGAGAAAGGTGCGCAGGTTACGGAGCCGCATTTGCACTCCAGTAGAGTTCTTGCTTCTAAACATGGCTAAACCTTGTGTTTAAAAAATTAAGGACTTCAATAAGTAATTTGCTCTCCAGTTGAAAATATGGCAGAGAAAACATTGCATCTGGACAAAACAAAAGTTTCGAGCCCTGGAGCCGACTTACGTCACGGGGCGGGGCAATACAGTATAATTAATATGGTCTAACATCTATATAAGATAAATCATAGCTCGAGATCTAAAATTCATTTCTTCAAACAAAAAAAACACCAAAATTATTATTAAAATATGGAAGGAAATATGGCAGGTTTTGCAATATGTATAAGATAGGACTCCATTGTTACGTAGTCGCATTATTCTTTGAAATGGTGTCTGTTGTTTTCTTTCTCCCGAATATTTTTCGCATTATCCGAAAGTTCAGGTTTATTATTGTACTAATCTAATAAGTAACGTCCGGAATTTTAGGCACAAATAAACCCTTAAATATGCACAAAAAAATTTTACTTATGCGGCCGTATGGAGGAAAATAATTACATATAATCAAAAAGCTAGACAAAAATGTAATAGGCCTAAAGTATAAATATAAGGTTATAAACCAGAGCAAAAACCGAATAACAACGATAACTGACAGGAAATCACGAAACTTGGGCGAAAGACAGGAGCACAAAAAATACTTGGCAAAATAACATGCCTCTGAATGAAGGAATATGTCCGGAATGGGCCCACGAAAAAGTCGAAAAATTGTTTCAAAAAAATTCAAAAACTACCCCAAAAAAGGCCAAATAGGTATGAAAAGGCGCAAAAAGCCAGAATAGGCAAAATAGTTCCCAAAACACGACATAGGCAATTTTAGGCACTATAAAACCTACATTTTCCACATCCCTCTTGTGAAGAACAAAACTATCCCAACTGTAAAGGAACTAAATAAGCATTTCATTTGCATTTGCCTAAAAATCCAGGCTTTACTAATAAGGGATAAAATCTAAACCATTAAACAATGCAGTACTGACCTTCAGTCGTCTTTGCAATTTTAGGGGCGAAGAGAGTGTTACTCTGTCTCTTCATCACATCACATCACATATTGTAATAATTCATGGTGATGGTGGAGAGGGTCAATAGCAAGGAAGGGGGGAGGTAATGGGGAGGGGGGAGGTACGGATGGAGGAGTGTTTATAGGAATTATCAGAGACAAAATGTCCAATACGGAATATAAGGCAGAAGTCGCAGAACCGATCCAAGACGCCCACAACTCACAGATCACATCCCAACTGAAAGGGACTATATCCGTATTTTTCCAGGAAAACTGTTTTAACTCGTTAGGAACTGGAAATACAGTAATCTGACAAGTGTCACTGCTGGACGTTTAATTGTTTTGAACGGACCGAGCCCCTTGTAACGGGCTACGGGCTTCGATGTTTATTGGTCTTTTCCTGTTGCCTTCCTTCCGATCAAAGCTTCGCCGCATCTGAATAACCCAACCCAAATTCTGCCATCGTGAGCGGCAGCTTCAGCTAAAAGAGGGTCCCGTTTGAGGTTTGAAACGCGACACTTCCCGGCCGGGCCTATCCTAGCCTGCCCGACTCGGGTCCGGCGCTAATCAGTAATCATAATGATGCACAAATGCATAATGATGCACCATGCACAAATGCCAGTTGAGTAGATTTTTTTTTCTTAAAAATTTTCGATGTAGAGGACAATGAAAATAGAGGAAAATTAATTTCGGTGACAATTTCCTACTGTGGGGGGCAAATGGTAATCCTTGCCCCCACACTCAAAAAACAGTGGGGGCGCCCGCCCCCATGGTTCCGACGTCCCTGTCTCTGGCATATAATCTTCCATATAATAATATATAATATAACCCGTTAGTATAACCCGTGAATATTCGCTCCAAACTCAGCTGCTCAGCTAATAGCCGCGTTCGGTTGAGTCACCCTTTACCTATAAAAGCATCATATCGGTTTGAAGCGGATTTTTCCTGCATGCAGCCCTTTGCCTGCGCATATTTCAGTATGAAGGCACCAGCCTTATCACTTTTGACCCTTCTTTCTTCAACCAAGGCTAATGGTTTTCGAAGTGCCTGGGGCCGGGGTTTCAGAAGGAGGGGGAGAAAGGGTGAGGGGGACTCCACTCTGCTTTCATAGGCCTGATATGTTACCGAAGTGACACATTTGCGACAATAGAAGCGACGCCAGTCCACATACGAGCACCCCCTTGAGAGGAGACAAACTCATGTGCTTCAAAACGGGCCTCATCTCTCTCGAGAAGTCCACTATTCGCAGATATGAGAACATACGTAACTCCATTGGAAGGAATGTAGAGGGAAAGGTCCACCGATTTGACTGGGAGTTGAGACATATCTCAGGTGGAGCCCGTGGAGGTGAAAGGTAAAGAAGGGTTGGGAGCACTGGGGGTCAATTACGAAAGCATCCCCCCTCCCCCTTACCCCCACAAATCCACTCAAGAACGATGGCTGACTCATATTTAAAACAAGATGGACAAATCACGTGAGCGTGATTAGAGTAGACTTTTCCATGTTTATTGCTATTGTCCCCAACGTCCGTCACGGTACGTACTGGTACTGAAATTGAAACGACCCATTCGGCCAAAAGTGGACCTACCCTTTTCCCCCTCGCTTATCCTACCCCAGACCGCCCCTTTACCCTTTAACAAATATATCCTAGCAAACCCATCATTTACACCCTTTTTCATCCATAGAAAATATCTATCTTATAGCACGGCTCTGTCCGTCCGTCCGTCCCAGGGGCGAAAGAGGCGGTGGGGGGACGGGGCAGCCTGGGGGAAGGGGCGGATAAGGTGAACCCGGAACCAGAAAATCTTTAAAAAAAAAGTCTTATAGCACGGCTCTTAGACGTTCTATAAGACATTTTTTCTTGAAAAAGTCTAAAAGGACACCGTGACATGGTGTAGCCTATGGATCTTTTCACGTGCGGCCTGGCTCCTTTTGACATTCTTGGCGCATAAATAATTACCTGTGCACAGTCGGTGCATATCAAATACATCGTTTTATGCAAGTAAAATTAACGTTAATAGATAATTATGGAATAGGTTTTTTTTCCGGTTCCTGTAACTTGCAAGTACTGTAATGTCGCTTCTAAAGTACGAAGCACATTACTATTATCGCCAAAAGCTACTTGAAATAAGGCATCATGCATTGTTGCAGTGGTCTAAGTTATTGTTGCGGGAACGCATGGGCGAGAGGGTTGCATTGGCCAAGTCCCCAGTTGACGTTGATAAAGAGGCAGGCAAAGAGGATGAGTTTTTCTGCATTGTTACCCCCAGCATCAAGTTGGAAGAGAGTAAGTGCCCCTGTGCAAAAACTATGAGTAAATAACTTGTAGTGATTATTATTGATCCGGGTTAGATTAGTTGCTGTGGTAAGCAACGAGAGGCGTCCTTCCATATACCCTACCACCTTCGTCTTCACCTTGTGCACAGTAGTTGACTAAAAGGGCCGGGAATCCTCCGGAAAAGGCCTCCCAAGGCCACCCTCCAAGTCTTCCCGGATTATTTTATAATCAAGACACATTGACCTAGTCGAAAAGAGGAGAAAGGTGACCTTGCATTTGCAATATAAGATAAGGCACATTTACACATCACTCCCCC
>KZ538536.1:49809-63447 GCA_000934665.2 Catajapyx aquilonaris
CCCCCCCCCCCCCCCCTCCCTTCCCACAATCGCCCCAGATCAGCTGATGCAGGGTTTGTTGCACGACATAGTTTTTGCAGTGCTCTCTATCTAACCCAGGTATTTGAGAATGAATGGTCAATAACACTGCATTTACTTGCCGTACTTAGGATACCAGAGACTGATTCGTGGACATTGGGAACAAGATGGACTGGATGGCCACTGGGACCTTCCCCTGCCTGTACTGCGACCAGGTGTTTGACAGGAGATGCCTCCTCCTGGGGCACAGCTTCACACACTCCAAGTGGGACGAGGTCAAGAGGGAGCTGCAGGACGGGGAGGAAGGACTGCTCACTGGTCGGGGTCAGGTGGAGGTCACCATTCGATTCAACAAGGGGGAGGCAGGAGGGAATGGAGCACAGGTGAAGGACGCTGTAGTTCGAATCAAGGAGGAGCCTCAGGGGGAGGAAGAGGAGGCAGGAAGGAGTGAAGGACAGGTGAGGGGGACCATCACATGGCAGGGAAATGGTCAAACCATGCTAATTTTTGCATATTTGCATTAAGTCACTCACTGGTAGAGATGCCATTGCTGCTGCAACACGAAGTGGTTTGCAATTTTTGAGTGACATTTTGAAAATTTACATTGCACAATATGGCAAATTAATCCTACTCATATCTAGATTAATGTACAAGCAGTATTTATGTAATTCTTTACTTCAAGACCAGCATAGTTTTTCTGATTATGGAACTCCTGGACTGAAAAATATTTTTCAACCTAATTGAAAATATAGATAACAGACTTAGCATCATGGTCAGCAGTTGACCAACCACAAGCACTGGTAGTACACATTTTGTCCTGCTAACTTTTCTTGTGATTGGAGAGCACGGAAATTATTTGCATTCCTGCCTTCAATGCCTTCATTAATATTGATGTAATGTGGCAAACGACACAAATTTTTCTTTGGAATGCGGCACAAAATGTGTTAGAAATGACCACAGCATTTATGTGAATAAGATTCAATTGTGAAAGAGCAGCCCTCCCTGAATCGCTCCTGATCCACACTAAAAGCTTCATGGAGAAGCCGACTCAGGTTGCATAATGTTATTGGTGCTGAACTTGGCATAGACACATGCACAAAATGGACGAAGTTTTTTGTGGCTTCATATGATATGTTATGCAGTGAAAGATAAGGACATGTACAAACAAAACCAACAGTGGATTCTGTCATTCACATTGCTTGCCAATAAATTGTTCCAGTTAGAAATGCGAATGGTAACAAGTAGCTACTCTATTTGTAATGTTTCGGACAACTATTGTATTTTGCTTGGTCCACTAAAATTATTATTATTGGTACAAATGTTGCTCGATAGTACGATATACTAGAAATGTGACAACTATTCCTGTAAATCTCAGAATTTGGGGTCAAAGTTCTGCAATATTTTTTCCTTACAAGATTCTAATAGCCACAAAAGATGATAGTAAACTGTGATTTAAATTTAAATTTGGCATGGTAGACTGTTATGCCTGATTATTCTCGAGTTATTTAACCTTCATTCAAAATGGCGTTGAATGAACTTCGTGAGTTATCTTATTGCAATGTCCGAATTTTGAGGGTTGCCCAGTGTGCAAAAAGGAGCCTAATGCACAATCATCACTTTCGCTAGATGCGAGTTTTAATAAACAAGTTGTGGCTCAAAGAAAAAAAAATGTGCCACATAACAATTCCATAATAATATATAGGCTACGTAAAAATTATTTTACGTTTATAGGGCCTACTGTGGCCATTTGACACTTTTGAAACATGCAAATTCGCAGTAGGCATAATATTTGCCCAATGTCTCATCTGTGAAAGCCCAGTTAGCAGGATAAGCTTTATTGTTTCTAGTACACACTATCATGCATCATTTGCATCAAAAAGGGTAGATAGCAGAGCAAAGAAGTGCCCTGCAGGTTATCACTGTTACATCCAAACATTATTCACTGCCATTCAGGAATTGGGTAGATAATTAAGGTAAGATTAATTACGGTTGGAAAGTTTGAAAAGTATTAATAGGGTAGAAAGTATTAATAGGGTAGATAATTAAGGTAAGATTAATTACTGTTGGAAAGTTTGAAAAGTATTAATTGCTAATATTAGACCAAATTATTTAGTCTAATATTAGCAATTAATACTTTTCAAACTTTCCAACCGTAATTACTTTAATAATTAGATTTCTTGATGCCTCAAACTGTCCATAATATATTACATACATTTACAGTCAATTGTCAAGATCTGGTCATATAAAATAAAGTGATTAGGTAATTTATAGTTTAGGCATTATCCACTCTGCATAATGAAATGTCATGCATATGTTTGTGTTATCCTTTCAGAAAAGGCAAAGGAACTCACTTGCTAGAATTGAGAAGAATGAAGTCCACCTGCAAGGTAAACAGAAGACAGAAGCAGCAAGGAAGGTATTTTCCTGCCAAATGTGCCAGAGAAATTTCAATACAGCAGATAATTTAGAAGTACACATGAGAATCCACACATGTGATAAGCCATTTGGTTGCAATGTGTGCTACAGGAAATTTGGAAAAGCAAGTAAATTGTATATTCACACGAGAATACATACTGGAGAGAAACCATTCAGTTGTCCAACCTGCCTTAAGAGGTTTGGGAGCGGTGATACTTTGAAATTGCATAAGAGAACACACCTTGGGGAGAAACCATACAGCTGCAAATTTTGTCCCAAAAAGTTTCGTCTTGGGAGTGATTTGAAAGCTCATTTGAGAGCACACACTCCAGAGAAGTCATTCAGCTGCCAAGTGTGCCACAAACAGTTCAACCAGCTACAAAGCATGAAGAATCACTTGCGAATGCACACGGCAGTGAAACGTTATGTTTGCCAAGTCTGCCAGAAGATGTTCAGGCATGCATGTGAATTGAAAACACACATGTGGGTGCACACAGGGGAAAAACCATATTGTTGCCAGGTGTGCCAAAGGAAATTCACGGAGGCAGGGAGTTTGAAAAAACACATGCGGCTACACACAGGAGAAGGACTATTTCATTGCCAGGTCTGCCAGAAGAAGTTCCAGACGGCAGGAAATTTGAAAAGACACATGCTGGTGCACACGGGAGAAAGGCCATTTCATTGCCAGGTCTGCCAGAAGAAGTTCCAGACTGCAGGATATTTGAAAATACACATGCGGATGCACACAGGAGAAAAACCATATTGTTGCCAGGTGTGCCAAGGGAAATTCACGGAGGCAGGGAGTTTGAAAACACACATGCGGGTGCACACAGGAGAAGGACTATTTCATTGCCAGGTCTGCCAGAAGAAGTCCCAGACGGCAGGAAGTTTGAAAATACACATGCGGATCCACACAGGAGAAAAACCATATTGTTGCCAGGTGTGCCAAAAGAAATTCACGCAGATAGTAGGTTTGAAAAATCACATGCTGGTACACACAGGGGAAAACTCATATCAATGTCATGTCTGCCAGAAATTGTTTGCTTTCCCAGGGTACTTGAAATCTCATATGGCAACACACATGAAGTAAGCTATTTTAGCGCCAGTATCGCCCAACCGGCTTTGAAAAGTGAAAGAAGATTAAATGCTCTGCAAGTTCGTGTTAGCTTCAAAATTCGAGGAGAGAGTGCAAGGCATGAATCTCGAAATTTAAACTGCAGTAATTAAAATATTTCTGCGTACGATGCAAAATATTAATGTAGATTGCAAATGAACAGGAAATTATGGTGGAGTTTTAGATATTTGAATTACCTGTTTGCCACTTGTTGAGGTATTATTTTTTAGTACCTAGAGGATATCGTCTCCTGTCTATACCAGCAGGGACTTGCCACAAGCTGTCTCAGATCGCGATAATTGTGCAGTAGACTATCTAAAAGAAGTGTCAGTCGAGTTAGGATATTCATGATGAGGTAAACTGCAGGGCCGCACGTGGTAGGAGTTGTCATTTTACGTTCTTTATTATTTTCTGTTCTATTTTGTGTACTGCAAACTGCACAACAAAATATTATGTAATCGCTTGTATGTTTTTTTGTTTTGTTTGAAAGAAGCAATCGTTTCTCATTCATCACTTTAATGGCCACCTCATAATGAACATGACTATATCTGAATTGAATGGGATATTCACCTACAGGCGTACGCTTTCTTTCATATCCAGAATGACAGGCACATTGGATATTGTTAAGGCTGCTATTATTCCGTTTTCCTAAAAAGATATGAAATTTTGCTTATTTCATGATGGCGAACTGGCTTTGGATTGTATTAGTCTTTTCCACACATTGCCATACGTTTGAAAAAGACTATGAAATTGACATTTTGGCTTGTACCTTGTAATGTGGTAAAACGAGGCACTGATTGTTGTTGTGTAAGAAAATCCTGAGCCTATAGGCGAGGAATTTGCATTCATTATTTATCCTGAAAATAAAACGAATAAAATCTCGATGAAAATTACGCTGGATGCGTGTCATGATTTGAATTACTGAACGTCAAGAGACCTAAGTGTGTCCCCCTCTTTTCCAGCACTTCCTTTTCCAGTATTATAGGGGCCGTACACATATTACGTCATCACATTTTTGACTTTTTGACCCCCCCCCCCTCATCATACTTCGTCATCATGTGGAACTCCCCCCCCCCCNTTACGTCATCACCGCCACCAAAAAAAAAAGAAAAAAAATCCCTCGCCTGCTCTTCTGGAAAGATTATTCTGGGTGCGACTCTGCCGAGTAGGCTGTACCACTGACTCGTACGCATGCAACGATGATGAGAAGCTCAGATGTTATTAATTCCATGTTCTACTATAACAGAGGTACTACAATCATTGTTGACTTAGAAAAAATATTTATACAATAATTATTATTGAAGATGCACAGACAAACATTTAGTCCAGAATGCATAAAGGTACGGGTGTTTTTCAAGTGATTTTTCTCATTGCTAAAAAATCCGAATAACCCTGACAAAAATAGTGGCAGAAGTTTTTAAAAAAATAAATTAAACGCTACTTACCAATATCTCCCCCGAAAACATTCTCAACCCTCAGTATGAAACCTCGCTTAGCCAAAAGTGGGGTCCTTTTTGGACCCCAAGACGACTCGTGAGCGTTTTAATGAAACTAACTCATTTTTATAAAACAAA
Organism: Catajapyx aquilonaris; assembly: GCA_000934665.2. Classification (NCBI taxonomy): domain Eukaryota; kingdom Metazoa; phylum Arthropoda; class Diplura; order Dicellurata; family Japygidae; genus Catajapyx; species Catajapyx aquilonaris. The sequence goes on from KZ538536.1 coordinate 54,931, forward strand.
TTTCGTCACGCATATTTTTTTCTCAGGTATGAATGAGTATACGTTATACTGTATTTGAGAATTACTGCGGTGATGTGCGATTTTTCATTTTCACAAAAGCTTAAGTCTGTGTAATAATTAAGCGTAAAAAGTGGCGTCATCCCAACCTGGACCGACCCTCCCCCTCTCGTCATCTTTGGTCATCAATCTCATCATGTATCAAACCCCCTCCCCACCCCTTTGATGATGACGTAATATGTGTACGACCCCAGATTGCGACGCATTCAGTTATACTGTATGCCTATATGGTAGGGCTATGTCATTTGTCAGCCCAAGCGTCGATTCAAGGTATGCATATGTGGCTTGTGTCCTTGCGTTATTTGGGGGGGGGGGGGGGGNGGTGGGTGGAGTAGAGAGTCGCACGAAGAAATACGATGTACAAGTCAAGGACCTAAACTCACAAGGACACCCTGGTACAAATTGTAGGAAATTGGGCCGCATAAAATTTGAGATGAATATTACCATTGTTTCTGTGACATTTTCAACGATGTGTCATACCAACTTTGCTTCGAAATCGCGAGTGACCCCCTTGAAAAAACACGAAGAAAAAATTCCAATTGCTTCAACCGTGGCTGCAACGATATGAAAATAATATTATTACAGCGAAAACTCTCTATTAGTTTAATCGCTTTGTGCCGCGAAAATTTTCCGTAATAAACAAGATTCCTCTATATCTGACGATACTACACTAGAAAAAATGTAATTTACTGCTGGAATGGGTGTATAAATTATAGTCCAGGACAATGGTTTGGGTTTTAAAAAACCGTAATAGAAATGACTTTTTAACCATCGTGTTCAAAAAATGTGCAGAATAACATAGCCGCAAGGTTCATCGCAATTAGTGCCAGGTAAACCTAATACAGTACGAGGAGAAGAACACATGTACAGGTGCTGAAATTGTGTGAGGCACAAGTCAAATTGAGATAATGTGAGATTGCCCAACATACCGAAGTGTGCTCATTGGTGGAGGTCAGTTGGAGGTCACTATTCTATTCGACAAGGAGGAGGCAGGAAGGAGTGGAGGACAGGTGAGGAGACAAAATGAACTATACCGTTACAGGGAGGATCAGGGGAAACCTCTTCAGGTCTTTCAGATAAGCTATTTCCTATATATAGATTCGCTGTCTTCTCCAGAGGAAATGCCCCATTAATGCACGTCGTCGACAAATATTTTTATTCATTTGATTTTACTTACACCATTGGGAGAATCATCGCTCCTTTAGGGGGTGGAACACCACAATTTTTTCATCTCTAGTTTCTGAATTTATCTTCGAACACCGTGCAAGGGAGAAAGGGACATGGGGAATGGAATTGGGATTTTTGGGGAGGGGACACTGGTGCAAGTGCAATGTCTCAAACTGGTGCAGTCCCCCAGGAGGTTAGGTTGCCAGACACCTTCAAGGCCGGGGTCAGAGGGCCTCCTGACGAAGGCGAAGGGTTCTAACCCGAAACCTTTCGCTCAGAAAGCAGAGACATTACCATCTGGGCCACCGCAGCACCTCCCCCGTCGACAAATATTGTGTCCGAGTATTCTCAGAAGCCAATCTGTTTGAAAAAATTCTCCAAGACGAACTTTATGGGAAACTTAGAAATTTAAAAATTCTTGTTCCGTTATGGGACATAAAATAATAAAGCTCACATAATGTCAGATGAAATCGTAGATGTTCACAAGCTATCGAGCGTTTTTCACATTTGGTGCTTAGGACTGGGGTTCAGTTTTGCAGTTTTTGCAGTGTTGGGTATTAATAATTCCGTTATACTGCTAGCGATATTTTCCGTTGCGGCAGATGTGCAAATCGAAGTGATAGAGTGTGAGTCGTGCGAGTAAGAATTGGGAGCCCTTTGGGTGACGTCACTGGCTGGGCACAAGCCTTTTCCCTTTGCTCCACAGTCTGTGACGTCACTCAAGGCCTACCTCTTCTTATAATCGCACGACTCACTCTATCGTCTATCACTTCGACTTGCGCTTCTGCCGCAACAGAAATGTACGACGCGATTAATGTCCAACACTGTACTTAAGTACTTAGACACTCCGTGACTTAGAAGTCGTTGATAAGCTATGCTTGGAGCTGGCTGATTTTCTGGCCTGGTAGGTCTTATCGACACATTTAGAGGCACGGGAGGCATATGTGAACAAACATACAGTATACACTCCGTACCCAGCCGTATCCGACACCAACCAGCCAATCCAATCACTGTAAGGTTTCCGTATCCCCCTTTCTTTCCCTTGGCCCAATGAAAGGTCAAATGGAGCCCTGATATCGCGTCGAGGTTTTGAAGAATGACTCCGTCCAGCCCAGTCCAGTCTTGTCTCCATACTCCACTCCCCAGTCACCAGTGGCCAGTCAGTCTAGCCAAGGTTCTATTGGTGCAACGCGGTGCAACGAGCTGTTGGCTTCAAGACTATCAAGGGTAAGAAAAGTGCAGCGTGGATCGGCCTTCATGGAGTTGGATCTGACCTGGTGTACGTGATTCACCTCAATAATTGGTAAGCTTACAGTAGATATAACTCGTGTTTTCAGTGGTGGTCGTGCTAGTCCATCTGCCCATAGATATTAAAGCTACCTTTTATATCTAAGATGCATCTGTCGCACATTTCAAATTCTCGATTATATTGCCACGTCTTCCATTTGAAAAATCGCGACAGGAGGAACAAGTAAAGTTACATGGTTTTTATTTGGGCTTTTTATATGGCCTCTTATCTCTAAGTCCACTATTAGCAGATATGAGAACATACGTAGCTCCATAGGAAGGAATATTGAGGGAAACGGTCCACCTATTTGACTGGGAGGAGACACATATCGGTTGGAGGTGAAAGTTAAACAAGGGTTGGGAGCACTGGCGGTCCCAGGAGGACCCACCGTCCCACCCCCACCGCCAAAAGTCCACTCAAGAACAGTGCTACCCGTGCTACCTCATATTTAGAACAAGATTGGCAAATCACGTGAGCTTCATTAGAGTAGGCTTTTTCATGTTTACTGCTGCTGTTCCCAACGTCCGTCACGGTACTGGGACTGAAACTCAAACCACCCATTCGGCCAGAAGTGGACCTACCCTTTTCCCCCTCCCTTCTCCTATCCCCAGACCGCCCATTTGCCCTTTAACATATCTATCATAGCAAACCCATTCTTTAGACCTTTTTTCATCCACCGAAAAAAGTTACAGCACGGCCCCGTCCGTCCGTCTGTGGACATGTATAATGTTTAATGTATCATGGGTAGGAGGAGAGAGCGGGGAAAGGGTGATCTGGGGGACACATCCCCCATATCACCCAGACGGGGCAGACAGGGGGGAAAGGCGGATATAGTGAACCCGGAACGCGAAAATAGTTCAGAGTTTAAAAACGATATATTCGCTATTGCGCCGCCTCCTTCGGCTTTAAAAAAAATATCTCCCGTAATATGTCGATTCTGCATTTTCCCCCCCGATTTTTCCAGAGTGAGACCTCCATTAGTTCCGGCGCAATAAAACTGGTCGACCTGGCGCATGATTTGTGTCCTATGATGTCACGAATTTTTCTGATGCTGCCAGGGTCAGGATTAAGGTATACATTTGGTGCGTGGGCGGGCTGCGAACATGTGGCATTTTCCCAGGTCCGCCTTAGTGGCAGATGGACGCCCCTGCCAGCATTGTAAAAGTTCGTGACGTCATAGGACACAAATCCTGCGCCCGGTCGACATGTTTTATTTTATTGCGCCGGAATTAATGGAGGGCCCACTCTGGAAAAATCGGAGAAAAATGAATAATTGGGTACCTATTACGGTACATATTTTTTTTAAACCTAAGGAGGAGGCGCGATAGCGAATATATCGTTTTTCAACTTTCAACTCTACATAAAATGCCGTCATTTCCATTTAAAAAATTATGTTCAATTACCGAAATTCATTCATGTTGCCCAACACTGTTATCCATCAAATGTAACGGTGGGTTATGCACATGTATGAGGCCTTTTACGGGTTTTTTGCCCATTTAATTGCGTGCAACTTAGTGAACATAATTTATCTTTAAAAGTAGGGTGATGCTATACTCCTTATGGTGATTAACATCACCAAATTTCATTATGATCAAAAAATATGGGGTGAACTCTCTATTTTATTTTGCATGAACTGTCCTGATGGAACCGCCTTTAGATAAGGCGCATTCACACATCTCTCTCCCCCCCTGTCCATCACCCCCCAAAATCACACCTCCCACCATCGCCCCGGGTCAGATCTATCTAACCCAGGTATTTGAGAACATTTGGTCAATAACACGCTGCATTTACTTGCCCTACTTATGATACCAGTGACTGATTCGTGAACATTGGGAACAAGATGGACTGGATGGCCACTGGGAGGTTCCCCTGCCTGTACTGCGACCAGGTGTTTGACAGGAGGTGCCTCCTCCTGGGGCACAGCTTCACACACTCCAAGTGGGATGAGGTCAAGAGGGAGCTGCAGGACGGGGAGGAAGGACTGCTCACTGGTCGGGGTCAGGTGGAGGTCACCATTCGATTCAACAAGGGGGAGGCAGGAGGGAGTGGAGGGCAGGTGAAGGACGCTGTTCGAATCAAGGAGGAGCCTCAGGAGGAGGAGGCAGGAAGGAGTGGAGCACAGGTGACGGACGTGGTTAAAATCAAGGAGGAGCCTCAGGAGGAGGAGGAGGACCCAGGAAGTAGTGAAGGACAGGTGAGGGAGACCATCACATGCCAGGAAAATGGCCCAACAATACTAATTTTGGCATATTTACATTAAGTCACTCATTGGTAGAGATGCAATATTCCTGCTGCACCACGAAGTGCTTTGCAATTTTTGAGAGCCATTTTTGAAAATATACATTGCACAATGTGACAAATTAATTCTACTCATATCTTGATTGATGTACAAGCAGGATTTCATGTAATTTTTTACTTCATGACCTGCATAGTTTTTCTGATTATATGGAACACCTGAACTGAAAAATGTTTTTCAACCCTATTTAAAATATACGTATCGTAGATAACGCAGTAGCCTCATGGTCAGCAGATGACCAAGCACAAGCACTGGTACACATTTTGTCCTGCTAACTTCTCTTGACCTGATTGGAGAGCACGGAAATTATTTGCATTCCTGCCTTCAATGCCTTCATTAATATTGATGTCATGTGGCAAACGACACGAATGTTTCTTTGGAATGCTGTAGGCTATATAAAATGTGTTAGAAATAACTCGAGGGGGTACTCACTCGACTGTAACGTGTACAGCGGAGTACCGAATTCAAGGAGTACCTAAAGGAGTACCAGAGAGTACTACTAAAGGTGTACACTGGAGTACCGAAGTGAGTACCCCTTTGAAATGACCACATCATTTCTGTGAATAATATTCAATTGTGAAGGAGCAGCCCTCCTTGAATTGCTCCTGATCCACACTAAAAATATCACGTAGAAGCCCACACAGTTTGCATCATTATCGTTGCTGAACTTGGCATAGACTCATTGCATGCACAAAATGGATGAAGATTTTTTGTGGCTTCATATTATGATATGTTATGCAGTGAAAGATAAGTACATGTAAAAACAAAAACAACAGTGGATTACATCATTCACATTGCTTGACAATAAAATAATTGTTCCAGTTAGAAATGCGAATGGTAACAAGTAGCTACTCTATTTGTAATGTTTCGGACAACGATTGTACTTTGTTGGGTCCACTAAAATTATTATTGGTACAAAATAATGTTGCTCTATAGTACGATACTAGCAGGTTACCCGGCGTTGCCCGGGTATGTTGGGGTGCTGGTAAAGGTAGGGGTACATATACACTATTTTAGGAAGTGTGTTTGTTTGTAAAAATTTCCCTTCCGTACACTCGAAACTCGATATGTCTTAAAATAGGGATAGATTACCTGCTTGTCTTATAGTGTAGTCGACACAGATATTCTGATTGGATGTGTAAAGAGGATTGCGGATGGAGTTAGCCCAGGAAAAGACTGCACAGCCGTGTGTTTTTTCCCCATGCATTTTTGACCCCTTGACCCCCCAACCCCACTTCACACCTCCATCTCGTTCCATATGTTTGCTCTGAAGAACTCTAGAAATCTACGTACAGACGTACAGATGCATGGTGGAAGAAATTTTTTCAACACGGAGTAATATTAGTAAATACCGCATTATTTTATTGTATTTATTTTTGTCTGGAAGTCTACTTTCTAATCCCACGAAATCCCGGAATGACCATACGATACGAACTCACGTGAGGTGGCCAATTATTAGCGTAATTGGTGCATGCGTTGAATTTACCGGCGATGGTTTAATTTGCTAGGTATTGAACTTGCATAAGGGCATTTCCATGGGAATTTGAATTGATATATTGTTGTAAGTTAATTGTTAAGGCCCGAGAAGAGAGAAGATTCGGGAATATGCGTGTTGTGGGAGTTAGGTACATTTTCGGAAGCTGAAACATGCGGCGTTAGATTCCTTGGAAAAAGTAACCCCCGATATGCTAATTTAAGGCGGTGTAGGGGCCTTCCCCTGGATTTCTGTAAGGGACAAACATCCAAACAAATTGACAAACTTCCTTATTTATAGAGATAGAGATAAGATACTAGAAATGTGAAAACTTTTCCTGTAAATCTCAGAATTTGGGGTCAAAGTTCTGCAATATTTTTTCCTTACAAGATTCTAATAGCCACAAAAGGCGGTGATAATAATCTGTAATTTAAATTGAAATTTAATGGCATTGGCAGACGATGCCTGATTATTCTCGGAGTGATTTAATCTTCACTCAAAATGGCATTGAATGAACTTCGTCAGTTATCTTATTGCAATGTCAGAATTTTAAGAGTTGCCACATTATGCAAAAAGTAACTTAATGCACAATCATCACTTTCACTGAATGCGAGTTTTAATACACAAGTTGTGGCTCAAAGAAAAAAATGGTGACACGTAACAATACCATCTCTATCTCTATAAATAAGGAAGTTTGTCAATTTGTTTGGATGTTTGTCCCTCATAGAAATCCAGGGGAAGGCCCCTACACCGCCTTAAATTAGCATATCGGGGGTTACTTTTTCCAAGGAATCTAACGCCGCATGTTTCAGCTTCCGAAAATGTACCTAACTCCCACAACACGCATATTCCCGAATCTTCTCTCTTCTCGGGCCTTAACAATTAACTTACAACAATATATCAATTCAAATTCCCATGGAAATGCCCTTATGCAAGTTCAATACCTAGCAAATTAAACCATCGCCGGTAAATTCAACGCATGCACCAATTACGCTAATAATTGGCACCTCACGTGAGTTCGTATCGTATGGTCATTCCGGGATTTCGTGGGATTAGAAAGTAGACTTCCAGACAAAAATAAATACAATAAAATAATACAGTATTTACTAATATTACTCCATGTTGAAAAAATTTCTTCCACCGTGCATCTGTACGTCTGTTCGTAGATTTCTCGAGTTCTTCAGAGCAAACATATGGAACGAGATGGAGGTGTGAAGTGGGGTTGGGGGGTCAAGGGGTCAAAAATGCATGGGGAGAAAACACACGGCTGTGCAGTCTTTTCCTGGGCCAACTCCGTCCGCAATCCTCTTTACACATCCAATCAGAATATCTGTGTCGACTACACTATAAGACAAGCAGGTAATCTATCCCTATTTTAAGACATATCGAGTTTCGAGTGTACGGAAGGGAAATTTTTACAAACAAACACACTTCCTAAAATAGTGTATATGTACCCCTACCTTTACCAGCACCCCAACATACCCGGGCAACGCCGGGTAACCTGCTAGTAAAAATATATGATACGTAAAAATTATTTTACGTTTATACGGCCTTCTGTGGCCATTTGACACCTTTGAAACATGCAAATTCGCAGTACTGTAGTAATATTTGCCCAATGTCTCATCTGTGTATGCCCAGTTAGCAGGACTAGATCTCATGTTTCTAGTACTGTAGTACACACTATCATGCATCATTTGCATCAAAAATGGTAGATAGCAGAAGTGCCCTGCAGGTTATCACTGTCACATCCAAACATTATTCACTGCCATTCAGGAATTTGGTAGATAATTAACTTTAGTCTAATATTGGCAATTAATAATTTTAAATTTTTCCAACAGTAATTACTTGAATAATTAAATTTTTGATGTCTCAAATTGCCCAGTATTACACACATTCACAGACAATTGCCAATATCTGGTCTTTTAAAATAAAGTGATTCTGATTATATTCGATAGTTTTGCCATTTGGCATCATCCACTCGGCATAATGAAATGTTACATATTGTTGGTGTTAACCTTTCAGAAAAGGCAAAGGAACTTTCCTGATAGAAATGAGGAGAATGAAATCCAAGTGCAAGGTAAACGGAAGACAGAAGCAGAAAAGAAGATATTTTCCTGCCAAATGTGCAAGAGAAACTTCAGGGGGAGGATTCACAAAAGAGCGCAAGGGGATACACCTGCGTAAGTTTAGTTCATTTTTCGCCACCGGGGCAGTGGCGCTGCGAGTTGGATTCAC
>KZ538537.1:0-36815 GCA_000934665.2 Catajapyx aquilonaris
CCCCCCCCCCCCCCCCCATCTCGCTAACTACCACGCTCCAGTAAGTAAGTAAATGTTTATTACCTGCACGGGCCAAGCCCATTTGCAGGGGGAAGCACCCCTATTACAATATCAAAGTAGCCAAGGTCACATACATTTTTATAAGTATAGCAACAACAAAAACAATGTGGCAATAAGATCAGCACTGTAAACAGATAAATTGTGTAGACAGAATACATGTGTATTATGCAATAATAATTCATGTCAAAAGCAAGTGTACAGTGAACCTGACAAAATTAAGAGCTTCACAAAATAATGTCTGCATGGAGTAGGAGTTTAGACGCATAAACAAAAAAAAGAATACAGTTGAAAAAGAGCTAGTTCAGGGATGTCATGAAATAGGGTATGCATCTTATCCGGGGGGGATTTTAGGCCAGTTGAAAAGGTGTTTGCCTCTTGCAGTTTTGGAAAATGGGCATAAATATAAAATATGGACCACGCCCCGGTATGACATAACTATGTTGACTAACGTAAGCGTATATGGATATTGAGTTATGCATGTGCAAGACTGTGTGACCTTTCTAGGTGCTTAAGATATGCCACTGACATACCACAAGTGACAAGTCTGCATTGCTTATTATGATCGGATAATCTTGTCTTCCCAGACCTTACAGCAGAATGTCCAGAGCCGAGCACCCCAACAACAACAAAACATTAGACATTGACAGGTGAGTAGTTCATACAATATGTGTAAGCATTATTTCACAGGATTGGAGTGACTATAATATTTTCCCTATCTAGACCATGCAGAAGAATGTGGCATGCTGTCAGAACCCCACCCGCAAGAAAACGCTTGAAATTGACAGGTAAATGGTTCATACGTAGGATCATGATTTTATTTTTTGAACTGAAAGACTCATAACATTTACCTTTCCAGATCCATCCTATGAAGTGTAAGACCCCTACTGCAATAATGCTGATTCAAGCACCTTGCCTGCCACACAAAACAATAAGAGAAAATTGAAGCTGAGAAAGAAGCTGCGGTTGCATCAGAAAACATCCAGCAGATTACGAAATCAGTTGATGCAGCTGAAGAAAGTAGCCAAGGACTTGTCTAAGGGAGACATTAATATGGCACATGCCATTGAAAAGTGAAAAAGATGATTGTGGCCACAGGTTGGAGTTTCATAGCGAAGCTATGGACGATGGCAAGTAAGGGTAAGAAGAGAATGAGGAGGGCAAAAGAAGCCAGGGACTTTGGGTTTAGCTTGTATTACAGTAGCCCAAATGTGTATCATCTGTTTGCGAAACTTTTCAGTCCTCACAGAAAGGACTCTTAGTAAGTGAATGATTCCTCATATGCTACACCCAGGCCTATCATGAAATTTGCTGGAGGCTCTAAAAAGTGGTGTTGTTAGCATGACCCCCTTGAAGTGATTGGTAGTGACTCTCTGTGTGGATGTGGTGGCATTGAAAACTAACCGTCAACATGATAAGGTGGAATGTCTTGCTTGCTATGGTGCGGTCCATCTGTGGTAGATGTAAACAACCATTGTGCTACTTTGCTATGCAGGATGGTGCCACAAGTTTGAAATTAAAGAGCATTGTAGAAGAATGCAGCATAGCAGAACTCATTGAAAAATTGGTATAATATTGTGAAATTGGTGACCTGACTGAGACCAGGTAACACAGGCATGTTTAGCAGGATGGGAGTGACCCATGAAAAACCATATGCATACATTGTGCACAGTCCAAAATGTTTTTTAAATATTTTATTTACCTCAGCTACTAAAGTCCATCCAAAATAACCTTAAGAAATATGACCTGATTGTGAATGATGCTAATATCTTGGGAGCACATAATTATGTATAGTTCATCTTTATCATATTGAATATGACTTGCCAAGCAATTGTGCCCAAAACTAACTTTTAGCATGTATTCACTCCAGCATTGACAAATATATGTGAGTGTGTTATGCCGCTCAAGTTTTTTAGCAAGTGTCGATGCTGCCATGAGTGTCCCAAGTACCATGGGTTGCCTGGTGCCCAAGCAACAAGCGGGATCTTATGCATCGACAAATGGTTTGACTCATGTAGCCATGAAGAGAGAGGGCTAAAAGTACCCTGTTTCTGATGGACATGTACTGTACAGTGAAATTGAGAAATGGCAGATTCTGACTACAGCAAACATTCAGTGTGTTGTGGGGGGATTAAGATTTACCAGTCAGGCAGTGATCATGCTTTGGAATGACCTAAGGATAAACCATGATGTGACATTTCTCTGCACAAGAAACCTTAACCAGGATTGTCCTGAAATCCTCTTTGCCAAAATGCCTGGCAGGGGAGATTTTCCATTCCATCCTTCTCTTGCAGAGTTTTGGTGCTCATTAGAGAGGGTAGCAGCTGCAAGTCCTTTCAACTGTATGAGCTCATGCAAAAATTGTGAGTATGATCTGAGCACATTCATATTAACAGCAGAGGAGATGGCAGTGAATCTGTGTAACAGTCCTTCATTACATCCCAGTCATGTGTAAGATGATTATGGCAATCCAGCTGTATACAGCTTGTATACAAATGCACAATATTACATGGCTGGATGGGCTTGTCGCAAGGTCCTGTCAGTGCACAAGTGTCACGCATGTCATGCAAAGTAGGCCTACTGCTCTCAATAAGCTATGGGGAACACACATTCCAGAGAGGCCTACCAAATGTTCATGACTGCACAAACCTATGATGAGCTTAAATGGAATGGCTCTTTTTATGTACCTTCCAAGGAGATGTAGGTTAATAAGTTGCTCATGCAATTCTTGGAACACAATATGCATAAGGAGAGCTTGATATCCATTGCGCATCAGCAGATTTTGCATTCTTTAGCTCAGCGAAATAAATCTAGGTTTACAGCTGTTCACTGTCCTGAACTGCCCAAACTAATACTGGAAGGCTACTTGAAGCTGCGTGTGCATTATTTCTTAAAATTCGTAGTTAACCTTTAGAGCCAGGCCGACTGGTACATGGGCTTTGTGAATTTGTAACTTTAGATCAACACCGGGTGCTTTTGGATGAAATGTAGTTTCTTCTTCTTCTTCTTCTTTTCTTCTTTTACAGAGGGAAGATGTCCGTAGACACTGGCTTGCCCTCTAAGACCGTGGGCTATGCTAAATTTTGTCAAAATGCTTTCAAAACATTGTTTTTTTGGGTAACAACAGATGGCAGCATGCGTCAGGCTCTGGGTTTCTGGCTTGCCATACTTTTTTATATTTCTTGATTGCATTTGTAAATTATGGCTCTAGACTATCACTCAGAAAAATTTGGCTGAGTTTTGATAATTAACTTGAGAAATATGAGTTAATATTGATTAAAATCCGGTCACACAAAATTATAGATTAAAAATGGCCGACATGGTCACGTGACCACCAAATTTGCAAAATTGTAATTTTTTGAAGAGCTCCAGTCTAAGCTAAGCATTGTTGTATAACACTTTCCTATATAATCTTTTATTGTAACATTGTTTGGGGTCATATCTAATTTACTAAAAGGCGGGGGGGGGATTCAAATATCTGTGATCTTTATGATATGAATGTAATGGTTTTCTGAAATATATGGGATACAAAACTCCACATTCAGCATACCCTAACAGTTTAAACTCTACTTTTATGAAAGTGAGTTTTAAGCTGTACAGTACATAAGATATGCAGTATTACCTGCATGAAATTTTGTATTGTGACATGTTATGTACTACTGTATGCATATTGTACTCTCTTATGACATGCAATTTTGTGCTCTTATAGCCTACTATTACATCATTCATATTATTGTCTGGTCATCACTGGCCACCCCTGAATGGGATTCAGGCCGTGACGAATATAGTATAGTATAGTATATTATTTTTAGTATTATGTAACCAGAATATTTGTGTGTGACATATTCATGTTGCATACTGTATGCATTGTTACAATAAATTCTGAAGTACATTTCTGATATTTTGCAACTTCCACCCAGCCTTTTAATCGCAGCTGCCACCTGCGTGACCCTCTGAGGTCGGTGAGGATGTTCTAAGGGGCCATCCATCACAACCTACACAAATATTATTATTGAATTTAAAATTCAAAATTGAGCAGTTATCGATGGAAAGGTGGCAGTGAACAAGATAATTGATATCAGGGAGTTCGGTGGTGGCAGTGGACAGCAACATACTTATTAACCACTCACACTAGTAGCAATTTGCATGCAGCAAGTTGCATTGTGCAATGCATGAAATTAGTATTCCCGCCTTGGAATGATTAGCGAACATGGCATCATGTCCTGGAAGGTGGACATACGCTCCAGGCCCTGCGAAACAATGGTGGCGACTGCATTGACGGGCGAGAATAATTGACAAGCTCATTATTATTGGAGGTAGCGTCGTAAGTTGGCGGCAGCGAGCAAGGTTGAATAAAAATGTGATAGGTGAAGGGGGACAAAGAAAGTGGCGGAATAAAAGAAAAGAGAGTACGAGGGGAGGGGGGAGGGGTAGGCAAGCTGGGGGATGTTACGCTTGGCAACACTTCTCTTTTCTTCCTCTCCTTTTATTGCCGTTCTGTACCATTAGATTCCCAAAGAGCGACGCTACATTTCAATGGTCGAGAAATGAAGGAACGCCTTGCTGGAAAGCATAACGATGTGTTTCTTGGTAACCCTGTCACGACCCTGCGACGCCTCTTTCATACGGATTGATTAATTAAAAAAACTGTAGAGGGTGGAGGGTGCGCAAGGAACCATTAGGCTACTGATTATTTTATATCCTACTGATTGAGATCCGTATCCTGTTAATAGGCTAGACGGGTTTTAAAATGGATAAGTTATTCTAGGGTAACTTGTCAAGGTTGTAGTCGGATCAAAATGGCGCCGAGTAAATCACTTCTGAGGACCTTATTTGGAAAATGGCCGCCAGACATGTTCATTAAGCCGATGGGTGACAGGAGAAAATAATGATATTACATGCGTCATAATCAAGAAGGCTGGGTGGGCGTCAAAAAAAGTCCTTTATTGTTAAATCTGGAATTGTTGGCTGAGTGGGCAGCAGAACAAGCTCATTAGGCCCAGTCCGTTGTTTCTATATACGTTATGTTAGATCAATTTCGGATGATGGCCCCAACGGTACCTGACGAAACACTCGGAACCGGTATTTGAAAGTCAATTAGGAAGAACGACGCTGATCTGAACGGTTTTCTGGCACATCGGGTTACGTGCAAGTCTGCGCATGAAGATGTTTCTCGATAGGTGGCCTACGATTACGCCGGTAGGAGGTTGCAAAGCTAATTAACTAGATACTGTACACCATTCCATTCCCTGCTTCCAATCCCAGCAAATTGTATGGACTGCCACAAATGGAAATGAACACGCTGGTTGGAGTTGATGGGAAGGTGAAACCAAATTACTGCTTCGCTTTACTCAGCCTCAAGAAGTACCTCCTGTTCCAATACTATTTGGCCATATTTGAGATATTACAGAATATGGTAACCTGCTTTTTTTTTGTTGTAAATTACGGTTATTGATAGCGGTTAGTAATAGCGGTTATTGGCAGGAGCATGTAACTCATTCTGATTCGAATTATAAAAAGTTGAGTCGTCGGGTTGAAAACCCGAATCATGTGGAGTCTGCAGTCCTTGGACCTTTTCGGACCTGGCGGAAACGGAATGGAGGAAAAATGTGCAAGTTAGGTCCCGATTCAAACCAGTTTATCTCCCCCACTCTCCAAACGCTGGCTTTCCGGTGAATTATTTATGAGGCTGGAACAGTAGACGCTCTCTGGCCTCACCCCGCGAACCCAGGAACAACTTCATGTTGGGTGGGAACATCCATCAAAGCCATGTTGACCATCCAGATCCGAATGCCCGCCTGCACGGGACAGCAGCCTGCAAGCCCATTACAGGCGCCCAGTTATGCCGGGGCTGCCCCACGTACATACGTCCAAAGGAAAATATACTACGAGCATCATCGGGCAGGAATTAGCAGAGCCCACGTGTTGAACCATTCCTGCTCTATTACGCATCCGGACACTTCACACTCATGTACCTACCCTTTTTGCGCACCATTTTTTTGTGCCTTAAAATTAGACATTATGAGCAAGTGTTCAGGATGGAAATGGAAACCGTGACGACACCGAAACACGTGGTGGGTAGTTATTCTATTTTTTTGTAAATAAATCCACATTAAAGTCAATGAACATAATTCTGGTATTTTTTCCGCAGTAAATTTCAGTCATTTTCTGTTACCATTTCGTCCAAGCTATAGAGCAAGCATCATGTATATAGGCACAATTTGCCGACCACGGTCTGGAGTCACGTATGTGAGTAACGTCAGATGAGATTATAGATTTCTGCTTTTTACAGTGAATGTACTGCTCTGATTGCGGATAACCAGCATGATATATCCATTACCTGACATATCATGAAATATATTCTGACATTTTAAATTCCTGATCCTATTAGGCCCATATGTGGTGATTACATTACTGTTTTCAAACAAATTCGATACTTTTATTTACAGTAGAAATGAAAATATCACGATATTGGCGCAGTTCATCTCAACCATAAATATAAATATGAATTTTCATGTAATTCCGTTTTAATAAAATAACGTGCCCATTCTAAAATGTGGTCCTATTCACCTCGCTCGACTGTATGCGTCATTTACTTTCTGAGTGGAGTTAACACATTTCCATTTCCACACTTCAATTATTGTGAGACAGCAAATTCACATTTCACCTATTTTTCACCTCTATTTTCGCTGATAGCAGTTCATCTCAATAAAAATAACCAGTAAAAGCAATTTAGCTCCTCATCAGGATTTGGATTGGAAGGCGCGATAGCTCTTCCAATACGGACAATTCGCAAATCATTGGATAACCGATGAACCAAAAACATTAGTTCATTCTTGCCAACATAAATTATGCCATAAAAGTTACAATAAATTCCATCACATTACATTCTCATAGGCAACAAAGAAACAAGAGGTGGGCTCTCCAGTCACACTGTTTAGCAGAAAAAAACAGACAATTTGGGTGATTGATGACTAAAAAGCTGGAATGTCTCTCACGAGAATCTCAAGTGTTTTCCTGCCTCCCAGCTATGGGTTCTACAAAGTCTAAGCCTCCTCGAGACAAAAACACTTTTTTTTTTCAATAATATTTGCCTCAGAGAGCAACATAATGCGAAACCATTCAGCAGGTAGCATGTGAATCCTAATGTAACTAAGATCAAAGATAGAGTCAAATAATCAGTCCACTTGACCCTTGTCTACCTCTGCACGCCATGTCTTCGGCGCCAAAGTTGGCATCTGAGAAACTGCTCAATAGGGGGCCCTTGGGCAAGATTGCTTTCTGTCTTACGTGTCTCTCCGAAAGTTGGTGGACTTTATTTTATTTCTCAAATACACCAAAGTTGAGTAAACTTCGATTATGGGGGTATCAATATCCTTATCAGTGACACTAAGTGGGAATATTTCCAACTCCCGAGACCCTGTGAACAATAAGCTGTTAAAGACGGCGTCCAACAACCATAAGACCAAATGGGGGATGGCAATCTTTCCCGAAATGATGGCTACTG
The DNA here is from genome assembly GCA_000934665.2 of Catajapyx aquilonaris. Lineage (NCBI taxonomy): Eukaryota > Metazoa > Arthropoda > Diplura > Dicellurata > Japygidae > Catajapyx > Catajapyx aquilonaris. The sequence goes on from KZ538537.1 coordinate 7,565, forward strand.
GCAGAGGCTAACGGGCATGGAATTCTCGCCACAACGCAACATTATTGTGTTCGAGTGATATTGGCTCTTCAAAATGGCTGCCAATTAGAGTCCACACAGAGGGCGCACGTATTCCACTCCCTTCCGCTCAGATTCACATAGACTGCATTGTACTGTAAAGTTTCTGACACATCCTGGAGCTATGCAACCATGTGCATTATAGCGAGAATCACCTTCACCTTGCTAGAGTTCTGACTGTTCAATAGTACCAGCTTTTGCTCCATAATTATAGATTTATCCCAAACATACTTGAACACTTCCTAGCAATATTATAGTCGACAACTGCATGCGCCATTTTTAATTTAAATAATGAGCTAAAATATGTTGCAGGAGGAACAGTTGGAAATATCATGCATTACCTATGATGGTGAGGTTGACACGGTAGTTTTTGGTGGGTGACTTTTTGTAGTCGACCCTGCAGCGGTAGACTCCACCGTCGTTTTCTTTGACGTTCTCGACGGTGAGACTGGCAGGCTCCTTGGTGGTGCGAAAATAAGCTCTCCCACCCAAAGTTTGCTCGTCCGACCAATGAGTAGCCTGGTCGAATGACTTCCCGCGGGCATCAAAGCTGATGGAGATAAAGAGGGCAAGTCAGTAAGTTACAAATCATCAGAACTTCAAGAGTACAGAAATCGTCATTTTACTTTTAATGCATGTGACACACACGTGAATTATTCATACATAGCACTTCATAAAATTGTGAAAATCTGGAAAATTAAAGCATTTTCATTAATTTCTAACTACATAATTAGCATCATTGTAATGTACATTGACACTACTTTTTATACAGTATGTTCGATCGAGACTCAATGATGTCGAATGAATGCAAATTATTAAAAATCTAAATGAAACTTATCAATAACCAAAGACTTTACTTAACTTGAGACTATATAATGAGGTAAAAGGCAACTGAGAAAAAAAAGTGTGGATATCATCTGCGATAAGGTTGCGTCTTTCTTTAAAAAATAAAACAAAATGCAGCTTCTGTAATAATTTGAGGCTCGTGTAAGAAGCTTTCTGAGAACTGCTAGAAGCACTTTCCAACTTTTCCTATGCGCAGCAATCTTGGGACGTGCGGATTCATGCCTTGATCCTGCATAAATCCGGCATTTTTTTTTGCCCTAAAAGAAGCGAAAAGTGAGCTGCTATTGAAAATGAATGGAGACATAAGAAAATTCACATTCTGAAGGCAACTCAAAGTCCTTTCCTATTTTCCCTAAGCAGACGGCCTTGCATACTAATTACATTTGTTTGGGAGAAGTGGTACGGTGTTCAAGTGCTGCAGGCGATCAATACACGTCACGGCTTCTGGTCAGATGCATTCTCCTGGAAAGGAACCATCCTTACAAACTTCTCTCTCTCTCTCTCTCCCCCCTCCCCGCTCTTATTGAGAATAATAAAAAAGCAAGGCCTTCACAACATGTTCCCCAGCCTTCTTCCGTAACTAGCTCTTTGTTAGGGAGAACTAAGAATCCGTGAAGCAATTTCTTGAAGAAATGAAGAGCTAGCGGAAATAAAAGAGGCGCCCTGTACTATGAAGCTAAGCAAAACATCGTCAAGGTATTAAGACTAAGTTGGCTTATCAAGGGTATGTTGATCGTTAGAATGTAGAGTCCGACTCTATGCATTTCGTATGAGTGTATCAGTGGTAGTTTTGCAGAGTAAAATAAATACGAGCGTTTCCGGCACCAGAGGTCCTGTAAAGTTGTTTATTAAACGCTCCAATATGGACTTTAGAGGCTATTTCCGGCATAATCACGAGCCATATTTCAGGGATCTTTCCATGACCATAACCATAAGCCTTAGGTTTTACACGTACAAATAAATCTGGAATGATGGAGGCAATTTGTTAGGAGCACAAATATGGAATCTTTGGCAGTGCATCATGTAGCATTTATCTCCGAATCGAAAATGATGAGGAACTGTGAAGCTGGTATTTCGGCACGGATAATAGCGTTTGAATAATGTGGAATCTTACTTTACAGCTACTATAAACCGAGGTACTGATGCTGCTATCCCTAGTCGTTATCGGTGAAAGTAGACCAAGGTTTACCTTATATAAAAGTTGCCATTTAATGACCCTTTTTGCACCTGCAAAAATGAAGTTGCTTTACGACTGGATACGCTCACTTTTTGAAAAGTATATCTTCAAATGTGTGATGTGGTTATGTGTTAAAACCATCATGACAGTCATTGATCCGCGCTGTGAATTACCTATTAAATACATATATGTACAGGCCGATTTGTTGGGGTGGTCTAGTGGCTATACTACTGTCCAACCAAGCGGTAGCTCCGGGGTTCTAATGCCGTCCCCATCACCTTCGCTTGGTCGGATTTTTTCCCCACTTTTCACCCGACATGTCCGGGCAGATTCGCACTCCCTTCTCTGCCCAGGGCCAAGAGAATTTTGATGTCACTGTATCTACTCTCTTTTTTAAAAAATGGTAAGTTACTACTTTCGCCGCAGTGCACCCCTATTGGCGGATAGATATTTATCAAAGTTCCATTAGCGTGTATACACCCTGTTCAGTTTCACAAGAAAAGCCTGCGAATATTATCGCCTTATTCAGTTGGGACAGAGTTTAGAGAGGGGGCTGGCGGGGAGTGGGGGGACACTGGACGTTGTAAGATAGCACCTTGGTTTGGACGACAGGGGAAACATATCGGGGGCAGTTAGCAGCCGCGGTAAATTATGGGCAGGCTGTCAGGCGAGCTGTGTATCAAGTGAGGTGATAAAGCGCATCTGGTATAGGACTATCCCTCACGGGCCATTCGCGTATCCCTTTCCGCATCGGGGCTCCACACTCTCCGGCTACCAAACAATTCACCTTCCCTGCTCATAATCCAGAATTTTTCTTCTCAATTCCCACCAAGTTGAGTTACTGTACACCCTGTGATTTTGGTCAAAACAGACCGTGCAGTTGAGATGTAGCCAATATATCAACGGTGCACAGCAATGAGGGTAATTAGAGAGAAAGGGGTTGGGGGGGGGGGGGAATTCATTGCAACGAAACGACAGGATGTGTTGATTTCCGGTACCCTCCCCACCCATCCTCCGCCTCTCCCCACCCTACCCACGCCCACTTTATATGGAAGCGGAATTTGTTTCACGACAGCACCATTTTGGACGATCTCATTGATTTCCCATCGGAATCACTTGATGGAACAGAGGAGTCCCATCAAGACGGCTGAAGCGAACGCGTTCAGCGCAAACCATCCTTTAATGGCGGTGTCCAATTTCCTCCCCCATCCCACCATCCCCCCCTCCTCTAGTGAATCTGTAGACCTCGGTGCTTGACGCCTTCGGTGTTCTTATACCTTGAAGAGGATTCAATTCTAATCTCCTCCTCGCTCCTCGTCACTCGAGCCGCCTCTTTAGTTAGTAGTTTATCAACAACTAGCGGGCTGTATGCATGGGTGAGCTTATCATGGGAAGTGGGGGGGGGGGGGGNGGGGGGGGTAACAAGACGTCAGATTATTGTGGCTTGATTAGTGCAGGTCAGAAATGAATGTTTCCTCGCAGGTACTTGCTCTCATGAGATGTGACATAGTGTAGGGGTAATTTGTGGCGGAGCATAATCGTATGTAGTCTGCTTTTTGTAAATATGAGATGAGCAGTTGTGAACCTGTAGGGTCAAACTACCACAGGATTAATAATTAAGTGGAAATCCCGCAGCGCATTATTACATTGCGTGGGGCATTCAGTATTTATCATATCGCGTAGGAAGCACAGTACTGCTATATTATGCTGCTTGTTCCTACAGGATCTGGCTTCCATTTTGCCTGAGAAACAAATCCTTGTAAACGGGCAATAAATCTATCCCAACTCATCCTAAAATATTATCTTGATATCCGTCGTAAAAGGTAGTAAATTCTCCCGTATATGTTCATTCCTAGTTATTGCTCTTTAACTCCTCTTAAATCCGCGTTAAACTATGCCTTAAATCGCCTTTCTTATCCCTGATTTGAGACAAATCTTTTAATTCGGCATTAAATTCATATAAGCACACCTGCCTGCTGAAATCTACCGGAAGCTTATTGATTTTGCTGTATGCCACCAGATACACTTAAAATATCCTTGATTCTCTAAATAATTTTATTGCAATGATGCATATTGGAAATATTTCCATCTCATACATTTCTAATATTCACTTCAAATTGGCGCATTAATTGTCACAATTTATTAACACATTTATATTTTGCATAATGCACTCATTAAAATGCATTTGTATTGTATAAGAGGGCTCACAAAGCTGGATAATTATTATACTGTATTTTATTTTGATTACTGCGTGAATGTATCACGCGCCATTCGATTAAAATCATATATAACTTACTGAAGAATAGCGATTAATAGTAAGTTATATCCCGGATATTTATAGCGAATAGTTTATGTACTGTACATGTGTGAATATGTTTATCTGCTTTAATTTTTCAGTTAAGTTACTCATTTTGGAAACTTCAGGCAGTAATAAATCATTTTATATCGCCCCTATAAGTCGCTCTGATAATATTATCACATAAAACATTTCTACTAACATTGTTATAAGATATGCTTAAAATTTATACTAGCATAATATTCGGCTTAAATGAATTAGCTGGATATGGGTTCGATCATTTATTGCTGGTCCATTCTCACTTAATCGTGTTCAAATTTAATTACCTTACTCAGCATAAGTATATTCAAGTGTGTACACTGTAGGCCTACCGGATACAATAAGTCATAACGTCATCTCAATCTTCCTCTATACCATAATTATATAGGGTACTCAACAGATATTTCTGTTGTTATTACAGGGTGTGCAGTAGTCGTTGTTACATACTACAGTAGAAACACACCAGGACCTAAAGTGGACTGGCTGTATAGAATCGTTTAAGCTTTTGGTCTTCATTGTCGGAAGCCATAAACTTATCTGGTTAGTTTTGCGAGTTGTCATCCATCACAGATTTTTCTCTCTCTCTGAACATACTTCGTTGGCTCTCGGTCGAAAACACGAGTTATGTTAAGTGAAGCGAAACTGCAGCTCATCAAGGTTTGCTGCTCTTTCCCATGGCGCCGCTTGGAAAATGTTCTATTTGGAGGTAGAGGAATAGAGTTTTCCAATCGTAAATCACCTTTTCCTCCGACCCAGAGAGTTGGAAAACCATTACATCAGTAAGTTAGATGCGTAGAATTATGCTACTGGCAAAGTGACTTTCCTCTTGAGTATAATAAATCACACAAATTTTTTTGATGTATAGACATTTTGGAGGGTGAAATTATTATAGTCCACTCCATAACATGATATCTACGATGTCCTCAAAATTTCCCGATAATAAAATATCCGCGTGCCATTACACTGCCGCAGTCCACCATGTGTTAGTAATGCTCAAACGAGAGACGGACCACGGTGGTCTAGTGGTTATGACCCAAGCCAGCCAAGCGTGAGGTCAGAGGTTCACCTTCGCTTGGTCGGATCTTTTGCCGCTTTTCGCCTTTGTCTGCCTAGGACTCATAATAAAGGTCTGCCCAGCAACTGAGAGTCCGACATGACGTAGAAATAATTGAAGTCCTATCCGGTGTGTACATCCCTGCGATATCATCGATTTCTATCCAAAATTTTCCACTAATGTTAACTGAATAGAACAGGAAATGTTTGCCTTATTTTGAACCTAAGTGGGCACAAAATGATCAAATGATTCCGAATCTTTTATCCGCATGTCAGCAACTTCCTCTCCCCAGCACCTTACCCTCCCACGCCACCTTCCTGGAAGGGGGTATAGAATCGACTCCAATCGCGAATTTTGGAAAGGTTTGCAGCAGGAAGAAGGGGGGCACTTGCTCTACCAGCAACTTAACAAAGACTAGAAATTTCCCGTCTCCCAAGCTGTCAAACTTTTCAAATCCTGACGAGTGTGCCAATGGTCCTCTCCTCCCCATCGTACTTCCTCCGCCCTGGCCTCCGTTTTCGGCAAAGTCACGTCTCTCTTTCCCAGCGCCTTCTCTTTACGTTTTCTGCCGCTCCTTCTTTTCTCCCTCGACACGCCTAGAAACCTGAACCAGAGGACGACAACGCCAGAAATCATACTCATGCAAACTTGGCTGCTAGGGGCGGGGAAGGGAAGAGTGCAATTTTCCTATTTTACATGACCGACCAGAATTTCAATCGTGTGCACGTATAGGGAATTAATGGGCTTCAATGTGAATGCCCTCACTCGCTTTTTGCACGGTTGACAACAGGAATCTTCAGTGTGGCGTTTTAAAATTAAGCGCGACTTTTTTGACTTGTTCCTGATTGGATCACACCAGCCAATGGCGAGGGGAAGTTTCTGGCTGCAGCCATTACTGGAACACAGTTGCTTCTCAAGTCATGTTCGGACTGTTGCGACAACAACTTGTTACTTCTGATTGCCTGCGAAGATTTTCAAGCTTCCAATCCATCTGTGTTTCACCATGATATCATCAATTCCTTGGCCAGCGGAAAAAGCCATTGGATTTGCTTTCATCGTGTAACCCATACTTTTCCCAAGATCCTTTTTTCCGGTATCAGGAACGATGACAGAACGTGGCGAGTGAGAAGAAATTTTTATGAACAGAAAGAATGAAGTGGAGGATAGGATATAGAAGGAGGTGTCCCTGGAAAAGCAGACTAGCTCCGAAGAAGCAGGGAATGAGAAGGAAACAGATTGTGATCTTTCGCCAGGAGTGTATCTATAAATATGGAAAAGATATGAACATGGCCTTTGGGAAAGGCTTGGAAGAGGAAGGAGGCTGGGAGGTGGAGCCATGCGGTAAGCTTTTTTGCATGCATCGCATTGCTCCTCTGTCCGCAGATTTACGACTTGCCATATTCCAATCTTATTTTATTCGGCACGTGACCTTCCGTGAGGAATGGCTGGAATTGAAAGAGTGCAAACTTTCAACTTGAATTCGAACCATCATCATCTTCCCCGTATTGGAGAAATGGGAGGTTGGGGGGGGGGGGGATGTTTAAAATGGCCACAGGAAAAAAACGAGATATATAGAGATGGCGTCCCAGATGGTCCAGCCTATGCACATTTTGCTTTTTGACCCCCAGTGGATTTCAATAGTCGAATCCGAGTTTGAAACAGGCTGAAGCTATATGTTTAGCATGCATGATTTTTGGCACAATTTAACATCGGTTAGACCTCAATGAGCTTCATAAAACCGGCCCTTAAACATTTAAAAGGCGTTGCCATTATGCATTCAATTGGTGGCAGAAAGTGTCAGAGGAGCCCATTCCTGCAGCCATAGAGCTGAGAGCTTTATTGTTTTATTTTCGCAATTCACAAAATCGCACGCAATGATCCGACGGCCATCATTGGTTATTCCACCCCCCCCCCCCTCCCCACAATTTCGGTGGTTATACGAAACGTGCTTGAACGACGAAGGTCTAGGTGATATATCCGCCATTATCGAGAATTGTCACGTTGACAGAGTTGAAAAAGCGAAGGGCACTCCCTATATATACGCCCATGGAATTCCTTTTACTACATTGCATCAATTTCTACAGCATCCACCCCTTTCCCCCGCCATCAGCTCCATACTTTTATTTGCCTTGCAGGCCTGAAAGAACTTCGTCATTATCTCGAGAGCTGTGACCTCCATCATGGATGATGATGGGGAAGTGGGGTGGAGGCAGGAACATCATCCGATTGTGTGATAAGAGGAAGAGAAGAGAGAGAAAAAACACACTCGCTTGTGCAAACGCCTTTTACCACCACAAATAAAGTTACGCTGTTCAGGAACTACCCCCAATATTCATTGCAGAAGCACAATCTCGAGCGAAACTTTACAAAACGCGAGCGATCATCTCCCCATAAAATATCGCGCTTTTTTTTCCTGAGTTGTCAAGGAACGAAAAAAGAGTTGGAAACACAGCTTCAGGTTTTTGCGCCTTCACTGCGGTACAGTTAATAAAAGATAACTGCAATAAATAAAATTATATGTAAGCCGTCTCTTGTTCTTCAATGCGTATCCATAAAAAATGATGGTCGTCATTGTCTTGGGCTTCTACAACTACCCAGCTATAGTTTCCGCAATATTATATACCCGCAAGAATTTTATCTCCTATCAGTGGAAGAAGGGTGAACCAGAAGGATCCTCTACGTCACGATGGGCCACACTTTCCTCCCGATGTCTCAGTCCGTGACCCCAACTTCGACCTTCCTCTCCCAAGGGCCAAACGATCAAAAACTCGACCCAGCCCACCAGTTCGGAGTTGGCAAAACCAATATGGGCCTCCTTGACGCAAAGGGAGTAATGAGCAAGGGGCGAGATTGGTCGATGTTGTACTTGTCTTTTGAACACTTATTATAGACCATGACTTGTTTATAATGTTTGTATATACGTGCCTTTTGTTGGCCAGTCAGTTTCCTTGCTATTTATGGGGATGAGTCACTTCTGAATGCCTGATTCTCACTCATTCAGTTCCAATAACACATTCTACTATTGTGCCAATGTCATTCCATTCACATTCATTCATCAGTGAATTTTCATTCATTCCATTCACTCAATTCACGGATGATCGATTAAATCGGAATTGAATGGTTCCCATTACTGATTTATGAGAGTGGAGCTCTGTTCGACACCTCACGAAATGAAATCCTACATCCGGCTCTTGGACGGCGCGCCGCGGAAGGGGGATGCTGGTCAACCCCCTTGCTCCATACAAATCCTAGCTTTTCTACTGACAAGTGAGTTACTACATCCCCTGCCAAAAAAATGGGTGCCCTACCAGAGAGAAAGAGAGAGAGGTGGAGTAGGGGGGAGGTAACAAATTATGGGGCCTCTTTCGATGTTCCGACCCAGGCCCCCGCCTAGCCAATCCGCCCATGCCTATTCGCCCTAGCAGCGTGACGTCCTTTATGGACTGCCCCATAGGGTCCTATACTGATATCTGTATAATTCGGGTCGTTCGTCCCAGACTAAAGGCTGAGTCATACAACCAACGATTGCTACCTTCCACTCAACGACTCTTGAATACATACTGTTCCTCTTCATCCAGTTCGACATTTCCCAAATGCTTCATTTTTTACAGGAACAGCGTACCTGTACAGGACTGCAGTACAAAAAAAACTATTGGTAGACCAATAGACGACTCTTGAAATGACATAACTCGGAGGCAGCTGTGCTGGCAATCGATGCATGCATAGCCCGCCAAGTGACGGCCAGCCCTTCCCCACAACCACGCCATATTGGCACATGCAACTGTCGCCACCTACACGTGGACAGACCAAGGTCCATCACAGGTTAATTGACCTATTTTTGGAAATATGTTGAGTCATTTTATTAACTACCACATTATACCAAGGGGTATATAAGAAGGGATACAGGTCTAGGTCGGTATAGGCTACTACAGGTAATATTGGAAACAGATTTAAGCCCTCAGGCTCTTTCAGGGGTGTTTGGGTCTCCTTCAATTCCAGAGTTTTTCTCTCTTGTGAAATGCCGGCTGCCCCGGCCCATATTTAATGATGCAATATTATTGCGTTTCATGATTGACCAAGCCTCAGGCTGACCTGATTATTAGCCGATAGAGTATTATAAAACGCTTCATCACAAATCAACCGCGCCCTTTTTGAGTGCTGTGTAGCAGCATAGAGTGATTAAGGGGTGTAATGCGACACGTTTTACTAACATAAAAGGATGTGTGGGACGTGAACCGTTTTAGTTAAATTGGAGCCAAAGAAGGCCAGATTTAAAACTCAGGTTTTGTTCTATCGATTCTGGTATTTCGAAAATACGGGTTGAAATTTCGCAATATTTTCCTATGTAAAACAAAGCATATGTATATTATCCAAAATCTCAGCTATAGAAGCATCATGTGGTGGGGAATATATCCAAATTTTCTCCATGCACACTTTTTATCATTTGTGATATTGATCACTGATCATCCAAAAGATCTTCCCCTCTAGAGACAGAACAGTGCTCCTATTACAATATTATTCGTCACATTAATCTTGTGGATGACCAGGTGTGGGAAGGACACTGTCCAAGGGCATGCAGTAGCGAGTCCCAAAAGCATGATGCCTGACCTAAGTCCCCAAAAAATGTGTGGAAATTTAATTATAAATGCCACTACTCACTTAACACCTGTAATATGGTAATAATACACTGCATTGTCTAATAATGTGTAATCCTCCTGCCATTATGTCATCTTTTGTTCAGTCGATACAGTACACCTGCACTGTTAGTGTAACGTATACAGGACCATACTGGTTAGAACAGTCTCTATTTGAGTAAAGCTACCATGGAAGTAAACATTTTCCAGTTCATTTCAGAATATACTGTTTGATATCCCGTAATACTCATTACTCATGTAAAGCACAGTGCTAACCATAAACAAATTGAGTAATTTGACCTGCGTTGAAAGCAGAGTAGTACAGTACCAAATTATTTCAAAGTGCTTTATACACTAGACTACTAGAGTATTTAATGGCGTTCTTTTTTCTGGAAATTGCGCTCAAAATTTAATCACACATAATGTTTAAGCTACTCGCTCAAAAAGATAACTTCCTGTGGTCCCTTCTTGCATTATAATAAAGGGAGCCTATTAGAGCAAGCAGGCAAATACAGGAAAAGTGGTTCTGCGAAAAGGACAGAAAATCTCAAAACGCCATTATCAGAAGCAGGTTTTAGACGCAAGGAAGCAACTTTTGCTGCAACTTTAGGGAGGCATCCTGTGCATTTCGGATTAGAGTTTCATCTTGCCGGCTAATGCTTCTGTCCTTCCAGTTTATGCCACAACTCTCAAGTTACTGCACTCAAAATAATTATTAAGCCAAGTCTATCGATAGTATCGTCGGAATACAAGTCCCATTTTGAGTTAATAAGGTAGCATTTTTCTACTTTATCACCTGATAAGCCAGCAAGCCAGGATTTTCGGTCTTCACTTCGATTATTGGGCTTTCTCTTGTATGCCCACAGGAATTCGTACATGTCGAATCGTAGAATTTTGGTCGAAGGAAGATAGAAAGCCTCTCTTGGTAGGGTTTTTACCTGTAAATTGGCGCACCGGAACCATCCTTATACCAGAGAACGAGGTAGACCTTATCCCCTGGAAAAGGCGGTTTGGTGTCGCAAGGGAGCTCTGCTAAGCCTCCTGTCACCGCTTGCGTCGTCACCAGGGGAACTGCAAGAAGAGAAGAAAACATCACCGTAATACACTTTCACCACTTTCTTCTGCAGAGTAGAGGACCTTCGCCGATTGGTAGTTTTTTCTTTTTTACTTTTTTTGGCCAGGGGTGGTGGAGGTTGGGGACAGGTCTAGGGGGTGGCGAATTGAGGGGGCGTGAATGGAGGAGTTAGGGGAAAGGGGGAGCTCAATTTGATATATTGGGCAGGTGGGAGGGATAAAAAGGAATCAAGTTGACGTGAAAAATGGGAGCTTTACGGGGGTAATCCTGCAACTTGAGCGGCATATTGTCCGTATTGAGTGCTTTTGGTAGTTATACAACAGGGTGGGGGAGTTTTCACGTCGGGTGCCGTCAGTTGTGGACAGGATGATGTCTTCAGCAAATAGATACACATATGACAAATTAATTGGGGATAAAATGTTTGGGAGAAACGTATGCTACTTGAGAGATCAGGCAAAGGCTAGTGTCTACAAAAGCTACAATGTCACAAATTGGTTGGAATTGAGTTACGGGGATGAACAAGAGCTTCAGCGGATCAAGACGCGTGACTTAGTAAAAGCTCCAATGGCAAGGACCCATGGGAAGCGATATAATCATGTGGCCACCAATGCTATTGCCAGTTAGTTGTGGCATCTGAAGCAAGCTTATTCTATAGAAGTTTCTTGGATGTACTATATGGGGGCTCAAATTCTTTTGCCCACTTTATTCTGTTCTTGAAGCAACCCTTCGCACAGGCTCCACGTTGAGGAAGTGTGTGTGTGTGTGTGTGTGTGTGAAGGGTTGCTTCAATACCAGGATAAAGTGGCCAAAAGAATTTGAGCCCCATAGTACAGTCAGAAGCAAAAATATGGGCAGGATCTACAAGAAGTTCAGTGAAAGTTTCTGAACTTGCACAAATATGGCGAAACTCAAATGATAGGACAAATCATTTATTTAGATTCGCTTTGATTTGAAACATGCTCGTGAACACACCACCTGTCATAACTGGGTGCATCGAGGTAATTTCCCTTTCTCGTTACGTACAGATTTTGGAATGGTTCGTGTGCCCGATGGAATTTAAATGCCTCATATTGTAGTACATTTGTACATTGACCAAATCCGATTAGGTCGAAGGTAAAATGGTATTGATCAGCGTGTATACTACACGGGATTAATTATTGGACGAATTTGCAGGATGTTCAGGCCTGATTGTTATAATGCACCAACAATGGGCACATTCTTCATTTGAGTCAGGGTATCCTAGATCAGTGACCTCTCAAGCATAGATCACGTCATTCTTTTAAAATTCCCGAACAATGGCACAGATAAGAGGTCAGCGTTAGGTTGGAAGTTGAATATGATTGGCTTAGAGCCCAGATGGCGTCACCAATTGGGATAGAGATCGCCAAAAATAGCATAACTATTACATCGACAGTGATAACATGTTTTTCTTGATCGATTTATTTGTCAGCACCTTCACAGTCGACTGCTGACCAAGTGTCCGATATGCAGGTTTGTCCCGAATATTACGTCAATTTCGTTCTAAACCCAATGAAGACTTGGCAATTTGACTGATTGATTTATTTCCATCTTATCTTCACCTTGATAGGGTGCTGATGTGTTATATTGGCAGTGTTCGCTCCCTATTTTTCACATACTACATAATACTAAACACCTCATTAATAACTCCATTTTGCTAATGTCATATTAATAATTTGACGACGCAATTACAGTAATGTACGAACTCATGAATTCGCAACTGCAACTACAGACACAACAACAGATTCCGGACATACAGCAAGCGGAAACAATCCCAGAGCATCATCATCTACAGTCACGACTGCAACTTCATTCTTGTTCGCGTGTACTTTACACAGCAGCATACACACTCACAGCCAGCAATATACATGTAAATGTACAAGTAGCCTGCATGAAAAGTGCAGTAGTAGCAGTGCATATGCAGTTAACTTTTTTTTTTACTAAAAAGGGGGGGGGGGGGGGNCTCGCCTTTTTCTCCGTGTATCCGGAATCATGATTGTACTGAAGTTGGTCTGGGACTTGAAAAGACGCAGCGAAAGGCCGGTAGTACCCCTCAGTTCCCTAGGTGATTCCCAAGACTTGTATGATTCACGAGAGTCATAAACGTCCAACTTTGAGCAAAGTTCCAGAAATCTGGCGAAAAACCCTCCTACTGGTTAGAATCTGGTAAGCCACGGCTTTTATCTCGGTAGGCCTGACAAGAAGCTTTCTCTAAAGAGATTGTCTGCGGAATTGCAGCTTCATTTTTACGGTGTTTGACTACTATGAGCCACTGAATCACTTATATCGAGTAAGGACCACTGGTCTTTATGGAAACTCGCAAAAGTTTCGTGGAGAGAAGGGTAGTTACAGGAAATGCAACTATTCCTTCCTTCTTTTAAACCGAGGAGGATGGATCCAAATGCAGTAATCAATATATTAAATGGTGACGTCTGATCTTTAGCTAGAGTACGAAGGAGTATCATAAAGTTTTTTTTCTACAAGTAAGTTATGAAGGGAAGAAGATACAGCCACACAAATTCACATGTTATAGGAAGCCTACAAGCCGCAAAAAGTTTTAATGTATTGGCTTTGGCGTGTGAACCCTACCCATCACGAATGATGTCTTTTTTCTCTCTATTCTGCTGGGTTAACCCAAAACCAACCAAAATGGGCCCTTTCACCACTCTGCACAAGACAATTCAATTTCATTTAATCGTTTGACTACTCCGAGACTTTTTCGCATTATACTGCCGCTACAGTATATTGAGGGTAACGTCTTCTGTAGGGTTTTCCAACGGCTGCAAACAAAGAAATGTCTAAAGTACACCAGTTCACCTGAACTGAATGGAGTTACACAGGAAATTCTTGGGAGGTTGTTTTGAAAGCAGTCACCTGCATCGGTTGGCAGAAGCACAGGTTTTGCGTAGATGATGCGGCCAATACTCCCGAGACATGCCACAGCCTAATCTCTTTTCTTCTTAAGTCTGAGCCTGCTGCCTACCTACCGCCCCATGCACCGGTTTTCCTCTTAGATCAATACTAGGCAAAGAAACAGCGCATGGTTACCGTGGTGGAATTTAGAAGAACAGACAAAAAAAAAACGAAGAAGAAATTGACGTCTCCGGAGATCACCAGACTTGAACATTCAGCCGAAGGCAAATCACGGCTTTCAATCAGTCCCAGTTGTGGCGAAGCGCATTTCGATGTAAACATAGGCCTATGCCCCGACGCCTATTTATTTAATCTGCCGTTGGATGCTCAATTTCACTCTTAATGGCGATGGGACTCATGCTCGGCATTCAAATCATCCGACGCCACTCCAGGCGTGTTTATTTGTTTACTTTGCACCACACAAGGTTATTATGCCAAGGGGCCTCGGCCTGTAGATAAAGAGCGTGGGGGATGGAAGGCCTTCAACCGCCGCGGCTTACTCAGCAGCCGTGATGCGTTTATGGATTTCAGAATTCATTTTCATATCCCGTCTGGATTTGGGCAACCCCTTTGACAGCTCCTGAGTCATGAGATCCCAACAGCTCTTGGAAGCCTCGCCTGATTCTGCATGCGCCATTACACTCCAGCAAAAATAGGGACTTCCACTTAAGCCAGGACTCGGAAGGCTTCCGAGCAATTGGTTGCTCCCCAACAAGAGCTACAAGGCTGCTGGGAGAGAGGAAAGGCATGGGATTCCCCCAGCACATCAGCTTACCCCTACTCATCCTGCAGGAGGAGGCTGAGGAGCCCTCCAGGATGATAATTTTCTTATTCCCTTGCCGTCGGGATTATTCTGTCTCTGCATGGATGAGAGCTTCATTATGCGCCCTTTTCTGCCATACCAGCCAGACAAGTCAGATGAGATGTGCACATGTACCAGATGAATTGGGTTTGCAGAAAGGAAGTCAGTTGGGCCATGATGCAGACGACAACAATCTAGTACTGTATTGTACAAATCCGGGTCTGCTTGACCCAATTCCCTGGTTCATCCTTTAACCTCACCAACTTGATGGGTATCAACATTATTTTCAAAAAGAACTGTCCTGTCGAGCGGGCAGCTCACACCTGAGGATAAACGGAACCCGTTCCGTTCATCCTGGCGTGTGAGCTGCCCGCTTGACGGGACAGTTCATTTTGAAAATTAATGTTGACACAATATTGCATCATATCAACTCTCAGACCAAATCGTGATGTGACTCACTCGAACATTCTTGGAGTGACCAGTTTGCAGTAAAACTTTATAATCTTTTTATGCTGACAGTTGCCCGCATCCGTTGCCTTGCTTGACCACCAATAGACGCCCGAGGCTTCTATATAGGGAACTGTAGCAAAAAAGTATCGAGGCAGGCTACATTGGCTGTTTCGGAACACATGGGGCGTAGTAATTTTATCGGAACCCTGAATAGCCGCATCGGATCTATTACAGCCCTCTTGTAGTTCCGCGAAACTTCAGATTGCACTGATACATTTCGTCAATTTACCACGTCGACACATGGGGAGAAGACAGAACAGTATCGTATACTCCCTCACACAATGTTCACTTCTTCTGCATTCCACAAAGTGAATTAACTACAACAAATAAATAAATAATCGAGTGTTTACATTTCATTTGCGGTTTTTTACTGTTATGTCACAGTCTTACGTGCCATAATAACTCTCGCTAGAAAATCAATTTGTGTTCTATGAACACATTATATCAGTGTATGAACCACTCATATCTTAATGACTCTTTTTTGTCACTGTCGACATTGCACGGTAATGTTGCCACTGCACATAACAGTGGGGCTGTATAAATTACACGTACAATATTTAGGGGGAAGGGAGGTAAAGCTTTGCTCGTGAAAGTACACAGAAGTGGGGTCGGTGGCTCTGTGTACAACACCTCTACTTTTTATTACGGGGGATCACATTATGGAGAGCGGTTTATGGGTTTAACCCCCTTCGAAAAAAAAGAGTCTATAAATATGCACCAAAATGAACTTTCGAATTGTTAAGGACTAATAAAATTCGAAAGAGAACGCTCCCAGCATCTAACTCTCACTCCAAATATCATAATAACTAATTTTTGTTCATTTTACTTGCATTTTTTGTTTGCATATGTGAGGAATCCCATTTAGACACATTGAAAAATGGGGTGCATGAAATGAATATGCACACAAAGAGAGGGAGGGGGATTAATAAAGCGGTATAAAAAACTGAATGCAATTAATGAACTGTCGGTCAAATTAAGGACAAACAAGCGACAGCATGGCTCAAACCTTTTTTGCAACTGGCTCACTGATAATCATTAGGTAAACCTTCATGGCGATGTAGCACTAAAGTTACACTCTTTAAACCTTGATGAAGGTACGTGGTATGCACAAGCTGTACTCAGGCAAGGTAGCTCATATAAACCTTACTCCACGTTTCAAACTCCATTACGTATACAGGCCATTTGCAACCCATAACCTCCTTAGGTTTCTTCTTTGAAGAACCAAAATCGAAAATATCGTAAAAAAAAACCAGCAGTGATAGGTCAGGCTGTCACGAACGGCTTTTATAGATGTTCCTTTCATCAGGGGGAAACAGGATTTCATCTGAAAGGGTTTCAAAAGGTTTTGCTGAAGGATAAAAACTAAAAATTTACATATGATTGATTGCACTCACTTCATATACCGCATTATGCACTGCAGATTCTTATACAGACAGCCGTAAAATAAACTATCAGTAAGTTCAGACAATGCACATTTTGAACAAATATGACCTGCTCCATAGCCTCGCAGGTATTGCTGAATTCACAAACATACAACCACATTTTGCCAAAATGATTCTAGTCACGCGCATCCTTAGACACACTTTGCTACCAAGCACTTATAGATTCTAATTACAAGGGCTTATTTCCCCCCGCCTCTTTTGCTAAATAGTCACCCCAGTTTCAGCCATAGAGAATCGCGTTGATTTAAAAGTGTATTCAACTCCTGAGTACACAAAGAAACTTCTGCTCAAGAGCTTAACCTGGAATTTAGTGAAGCTAACACAGGAACGCACAAGTTATTTACATACAAAGCGCGTGTAATTTCTTGTCACACGGAGCAAATTGCAGAGGGAGTTGCTGAGGATCCAAAGGGGTTGTGAGCTCCTGTGCTCACATAATGCGGAGGACTTTGGGAGCCGCTTCATTGCCAGCCTTCTATCCCGCTGGGCTTAACTACAAAGATAGTCATGCCATGTCTCTCCATTTTAGATCATTTCCTCCTCATTTTTGTACTGAGTGGACTGTACAATAATTTCTCCAAAGAGGGGGAAGGTACGAATTTTTTGTTACATAATATATTTTCAAAAATCAACATTCATTTGGTAATAATCTTGTAGAGGCTGCTCTTTCACTTCGGGAGACCCCGCACTTTTTATCTTCTTTCCTATAGTCGTGTATCTGCTGAAGGATAGGTGTGTATCCGCCGGGAAGGAAAGTTAGGTCATGTGGTAGGTTGGTGCAGGGTACCCCTACCCCTGCCACATTTGGTCTCCCGATAAGAAAGTCTTTCCCTTGTAGAATGATTTGCTGTTATAAAATGGAAAATAGTACAATTTCTCTATTTCACCATGCAGTCGCAGCAGAGTTTCAGATCGAGTGTCTTGAGCAGTGGTGGCCTACATTATGACCTCAGATTGGACGATTCCAAATTGCTGTTCATGTAGCCGCTGTTCCGGGATTATTTGATCGAGTCTGGAGTGGAGTTTCCAAAGAGAAATGTACCAGATATGGGTGGGTAGGAGGGAAAAGGGAGACCTGTTTTGATAAATTTCCTCCTTCCCCCTGCGTGACATTTCGTTGGGAGAGAGGAAGCAGCAGAAGCTCCCGTCGGAACCGGATCTTGAAACCTTCTTCGACTGACAAGCGAGAGCCGCTGACTATTCCTTCTGACTCTACAGCGCAAGTCATTACTCAATATTTTGGAACCATTTCAAAAAACTGATTGCACGGTTAGTAGCCAACTACAATGTTTGTACTAGTTGTGATAGTTAGTCCAGAGAAATGTTGGCTTGCAAAAACCTCAAAGTCATAAGACATTTCTTAAGGGATCAACACCTGGCTGCATGTCTTCAAACTTGTGATACATTCATAGCATCCTCTATAAAAACAAGGGACGCCCATTTTGTGAGTGACTCACGTCAAATAAGTATCCTAGTTACGCTGTCGAGCAACTAGGAATTTTTACGAGGCCGCATTCTGGCGAGCATGGGATGCTCATGGGTCACGGTGGGAGGAATCTTCGTAATTGCAATATTAATATGTAGAATTTTTTCTTTGAAAGTGAGCTGATATGCACTATATTTTCGACCAATATAGGCTTATGTGTGAATATTTTTTTATCTTACAGATCGTTTTCCAATAAAGGGATTTGGGTCCGTTTACTACACTATCGCCAACCTTCTGTTGACCCTGGGAGACAAAAAATCGCGAAAAACGGGAACAAGGTCCGTACCAAGTGAAGTTGGCTGGCCACAGAATGGAACCCACAGCCTGGCTGCAGTGATGGCATAACCACTAAACCACGGTTTTGCAAATTATTTTGCAGTTTAGAGCAGGTTCGCAAAAAAATCTTTACGGTGCCAAAACTTTAACATCCCCCCCCCCCCACTCTGTACGGTCCTCGTGGTCTCCTGCCTCTACGTATGCCACTGACATGACATAGATATAATCCATTTTGTAAGGTTGAAAAATACTTTGAGAGTATAGATCTCGCCTTTCTGCAGTCCTGATGTCCTCAATATGTCTGGCACATAAATGGGCCGAACCCCAACAGTGACAAAAATGTCACCACTAGTCATCCATGAAGACCTCAGGGAGATGTCCGTCCCTTCAGCTCCCGTCAAAAAAGATAAAACCACGTCGCAAAAAGAACATAAAAAGACGCTCAAGCCCGTGTGGTTATGCCAGTGTCAAGAGCTACTCTAGAACAGGACTCACCGCCAGAGGCTCCCCATGTCCATAGTGACCGGTAATACCCCAACGGCAATCCGTTCCCTTCAACGTCTCTTCCAGCCATTCACCATTCGCGATAAAAATGAAGAAGATGCGATGCAAAATGTGCTAACATAGCTCATCTCATAGTTCTAATAGTACAGATAGCAACATCGAATGTGACCGACTTTTTTTTCCTAATTAGACTACAGTTTCACACCACCCACGAGAGGTACCGGCGTCTCGCTAATCTGCTCCAACTTCCGCAAACTTTCCTCATCTTTTTGTCTAGTGGCTTGCGAGCGGTAAAATGTGTCGGGTGGTGGGGAGAAGGGTTGGGAAGGGGGGAGATGAAGAAGGAAGAGAGGTGAAGATGGGTCTTGGTGTGGGCCAAGTTGTGAAGTTCAAATGAGTACAAAAGTTAGATGGAAGGATTTTTAATTCCCACTTCAACAAGAGCATATTTACTCGAAACACGCCATAATTATGACACTTGCGGTGGCGTGAAACAGATTCCAGGACTCTTTACAGGTTCACTGTATTATATGCCATATATGAGGGGCTGCATAGCTATGGGGAAAAGTGGATGTGAGGTATGTGCGATGTTAACTAAGTAGCAGGTCTACTTGATAATAAATTGCGGCCGTGTAGATTCGAATAGGCGAAAAAAAAACTGTCCTTGATTATAAATTATAGGAAACTATTTTACATGGCAATTCCGCAACCTTTGATTTGAATGCATAGCATACAGTATAATTTAAATGCGTTAAACTTCAGATATGAAGTACTATGGAGCGTAGGCTATCCGTTAGTGCATATCATACAATAAACTACACTTGGATGTAAAAATCGTATCAATTCCAGTATCGGCCTGGGCGATAACATCATGATGGCTGAAGACGCCGCATCGCAAATACGTCCAACGTCAGGAATTAATTCCACAGCCCCTGTGCCAGAGCGCCAGGTAAACCCTGGCATGGTCAGGAATCCAGGGAAACTAATTTCGAAATCCAAAGATAACCCGCCAGTAAAGTAGACTTGTGCGGATAGTGAACCCGGAAAACCCGGAAGTTGTTAATGAAACCTATTTAGGTCACGCTTAATCCGAATCTGAAAACCGTTTGTCGTTATCGCTTGCGGTTGAGGCTCTGATACCTGTCCACAGACAGACGGACGGACAGAGCCGTGCTATATAAGACTTTTTTTGATGACGAGAAAAAGTCTGAAAGTGTGTATTAAGCATATAATTACAGCAATACAATACAATGGAAAGCTTTCCTTTGCCAACCTCTCGGAAGCACTTATAAGCCACTTACTTTTTTGTTCAAAACGAGCCAAAGCAATTTTTTTGAAGCGATTAGAATGCCATGTTGCAAGTACCTCAGATGAGAGCTTACTGAAAAATTTCAGTTCGGGCCTAGTGAATCTTTTGTCGCTTCTTAGGGACTTAAACGAATATTTACCGAACTTTAATGATATGAATATATCGTTACAAAGGTGGACTGTTAAGAACTCTCCTTTTTATATTACCGTATTATTGTGATAAAAGAGGTCTTTAACAATTTCAGCTGTCCTTATAACCAGGAGTCAATATTGCTGAATTGAAGTCACATCAGTGCAGAACTTCATGACAATATGAGGGTCGGTAAAGAACTGACAGATGATGTTTTTGCATCATTGATGATGACCATCAGGTGTGTGCATTTCTACCTTGAGGGGAGGCAGGTGTGTCAAAATGTGTGTAATGATAGTGGCTATGGCGGGTGGGAGGCTTCCCAGGCAGAAATAGATACACGAAGGTCTGCAGTGCGATATTATCGGAACCTTTAATTTTCTAGTCGAACTGTACAGCACACTGATGAAAATAATCCTGCAGAACATAAACCAAAAGCAACGTATAAGTCGTAAGGTCACCCTATCAATCAATTTTTTTAAAAATAACTGAGTACAGTTTGATGTTATTTTCAAAGAGCTTTGAAAATGCATTTGCATCAACTTTTGCATACATGCTGATATAATGATTGCAGCCGCGCTCTTTGCCTTTGCGGTTTTGAGGCTGATAATGTAGACTGTATGGTCCATAAGGCGAAATCAGACCACAATTTTTTTAAACTGGTGCAACAAGGACGTTTTTTTTTGTTCAAATACTGTACTTTGTAGAGGAATATCAGAGGTATCCGTTTGAATTACACGCTTTGTGCAGCTCTTGTATTGCAAACCCGTAATTTTTCAACCAACCCTCAGCCATACTCCACTTTCACATTGTCGTTAGAACCAACCCGGAACCTAACTCAGACAATATAATATCCATTAGACACACAGTACACTCCCGTCAAGAGCGTCCAGTTTCCTCAACACTGTCCCCGACAACAAAATGAGCTGTTGGTCAAGTGTCACGACTGTCAAGTCCCATGTCCTAAGCAAAGCTTCCTGTACGTTTGACCAAAAGACAGTCAACCACAATATAGATTGTGATACGTACTAGCTATTTTCCTGCCTTTTTTTTTCTCCCTCTCTAGAGTTCTCTCCTGGTGCGGAGCGCCGTATAGCTAAAGTACACAAACTATGACAAACATTAGCCCTTTCCCCCAAGTTGGGCAGCTGCCGAGATAACGCCAGTGCCTGTGCTTTCCAACATGGACGCTTTTCCCGAATGTACACGAGGCTGGCTGCTGGGACATTGATTAAGTCAAACTTTGAGCTCGGTTAGTTGTCACGAGAGTTTGTCGTTCGCGAAACAGTCAGTCTAGGTCATAGTGGAACTGCTAGAATTCAGCGGTAGATAATAATATATTATGATGAGCAACTAACAACTAAAATTTGATAAGGGTTGAGTGAACCTTTGTTGTGTGTGGAGGACATTTTCAATTTGATTGTGGGCCCAAGCCATGGCAGAACCTGGCTGGAGCTGCCTCGTAGAATTAACTAGTTGATTAATCCCTTAATGTTTCGTGGGTGGTTTTCTCATCCTACATGATCCTTTTATTCCCAACCACCGTGTGATGCAGATTTATTCACTTGGCAATGCATGGGATGAAGCTATCCATTGTGGTTTGATCATCTCGTCGGAATGAGAGAGGGTTTTTTTCCGGAACTAAAATCTCGCACAATAGGTTTAAAAATAGTATATTATCACTAGACCAAAACTACTCACATCAGTCAGTAAAGTAGCTGAGTTAATACAAATTAAAGTAAATGTATGGCTCTTTACAATCAGATGTACAGTGTATGACCCAAAAATGGATCGTCGCGTGTTATCCTGACGTGGATGCAACCCATTGTTCTTGTCTTCAATAAGCTGTGGGACCGGAAGTATGTATTTTTACTATAACTGTGGGGACATTTTGGGTCCCCACATCTTCATACACCGTCCAATTCATGTACTGACTTGGAGGTGGTATTTTGTAATCAACAAATACCGTCTACGGTACTGACTTGTAGACAGCCCATCGTTCACTGATTTGAAAATAGTACATCACCACGTACCGATTAATGTACCGACTTGGACGTCAAATACCATCTACAGTACTGACTTGGAGACGTTATTTGTTGATCACAAAATACCGTCTCCAAGTCGGTACATGAATCGGTACTTACATTACATTTTAGGGATATTAAAATTTAAAATAATTCGCACGAGCATGACTGGTTGCCAATGTGTAATTGCTGACATCATAGGATAATTGCGATTCTTCCTCCGCATCTTTGATTGGCCCTTTGCAGCTCGCGTCCTGTGTGCAATCTCTCGAACGCACGCCTCTTTTCTTTTCCGGCGCCAAGATAACGTGTCCGCGTACTCTTAATTTCAAACTTTAATTAAACTTCTTTAGTTTCGAACCTGCGACGGAGTTCTTGAGGAACAATCTTGAGTTTCCTCGGGGGTGGAGAGGGGATAGGGATGGAAGGGAAGGAGGAGAGTGTGGGGGGGAGGGGGAGCTGGAGAAGAAGATAGAATAAAATCGGCAAACAGCAACACTTTCCAGCACAGTCAGGTAGTCAATATACGGTTTTTGCACCAGCAGAAAATTTCGGACTCATTTACATGAAAATGTGGTCCTTGCAATTCGTAACGGACTCGATTTCTACGGGTAGTTTGGACATTCCTATGAAGCCTCCCACATTCCCTCGTCAGCAACTGGCTCCGTCGTCGTCGATAAGCAATGCGGTCCGAATATTACGGGGAGATGAACTTGGTTACTTGAGTCAACATTCAGGATATCTGCATAATTATGTAGCCGTCAAATACACTTGGGAAAGACATGAAAATGTGAGAATTGGACATTGATCAGCTAATATGAATGTGTGGTTATGCAATATCATATTACCAATTGCCGATATAAAGCCGGTATTATCTTATTTTTATTAGGCCTACTAAAGAATGTTCAAGAAGGAACATATAGTGGTCAAAATCTCATACTGGTAATTAAACATGGCTAATTTTGGAGCCAAACTTTTGTCCTTCTAGGACGACATAGCTCTTATATGCACCTATTTAATTGGACGTTCCAATTAGTGATTCTTTTTGGTAGGCATGCACCAGCAGCTTTTTCTATTTTTTCTCTCTGAAGACGGGGGTCTTTTCCTGAAAAGAATGGAGGGAGAAAAAAAGACGTTCCTATTTGGAAGAGGCTCATCTGCATCTGTCAGGGCCATGGCATCACGTGCTGTTTCCTAATTTGCTGAAGACATGCTGGGAAGCAATCAAACTGGAGCCTAAAGCGAGGACATGATGACGTCATGCTGTGAACAATGGTGACAGACTCTCGGATGGGGAAAAGAAAGTAGGAATATACAACATTCAGGCCTGGCCAGTACAAGCTGAGATACAGAAAAGGACGATTGAAGCTATCCAGAGAAAATTGGGAATGTAAAATATGGAGTATGTGGCAAAAAAAAAAAATCATGAGTTTTGCTACGTACAAAAAAAAATCATAGAAGTTTCTGAGTCTATCAGTGTTACGTCCATCCTCTTCAACTCTTGTTTTAGTGGCGTCGTGTGTCATTAATATTGCACCTTAGAAAATGGGCAGAACGAGTTTGGTTTTGTTTGAAGCACCGCAGGGACCGCATGAAATTGGCCTCGGCTATAAGGAAAACGAGTTGAGTCAACGTGTGGACTTTATGTACTGTAGAAACGAGCCTCTCCGGCTTACACCTCTTCTCCCAGGCTCACTTTTATTCTGTAATACGACCTATACTGTGGCGGGAATAGCGTATTCAACTACTGCAGGCCGCATATAGCCCGCAATGAGAAGTGTGACACCTTGTAGCCTGCAGCTGGCCATAGGCGTTGACTTATATGTGTATTTATGGCACATAGGGGGATGCGAACTTGAGCAGCGGTAACGAGAAGGTGCTAGGTTCAATCCCTGAATTTTTTGGAAACAATTAGGCCCACCGTGGCTGCGAAAAAGCGAATATTATGCAATTCGAAGCTCTGACAGCCCCTCTCCACACTCACAGAACTCCCCCTTTTCTGGCTCAGAGAAGCGACCAATTTCGTTTTACAATTCATAAAGTCGTTCCCTAATCGTACAACAGATGACACCGGTGGCCCACTCTCCCAACGGCTCCCCCTCGAAATGGATTCAAAAAGTGGATTGAATTAGAAATACACCTCGTTTTGGAGCGGCCAAATTGCGTTTTTTTTCCACAATAGGGCGCACACATTGGGAATATTTAAAGTCGTGAATTATATGAATGCGGGAAACCGCAGATATGTACTTTACGCGACATTACTG
This sequence comes from Catajapyx aquilonaris, assembly GCA_000934665.2. NCBI lineage: Eukaryota > Metazoa > Arthropoda > Diplura > Dicellurata > Japygidae > Catajapyx > Catajapyx aquilonaris. The sequence goes on from KZ538537.1 coordinate 32,420, forward strand.
AGAGGAATTTCGGAGTCCTCGACTTTGGACTGGCTAAAGTGCGCAATGCAGCTTTTCCCTTTCAGGCTACATGCAAATGTCCCCACCTTCCATTATGTCCTCAGTACAATCCAACTTCCTTTTATGCAGTGCCCATGCACCAAGGCTTTGGGAAATCAGCGAGTTTACATGCGGCGTGGAATAAGCACTTTGGGACAAAAGTTACTAACAGGACATAAATGGTGTCTTGATTGCTGCAATATATTCTTTGCCAAAATATGGAGACACATTACAAGTGTCATTTTCTCACTTGTTGGTGGCGTTACTTTTCCGGTTGATCATGATTCTACGATCTTCTCATAGCTCATTAATTAAATAATTAGGGCACTATCTTCATTAAACGTTCATTTGGACGCTGTGTCAAGGGTTGCCTCTTCGCATCAATAAATTGGAGCTGAAATGGTTCTCTCATCCTAAGTAGCAAAAGCCAGTTTTGTTAATTTTAATTAGGCTTTTGGAACGATACGCGAAGGTAGCTCTTTGTATGCAAAGCAGAATGGAGTGCATTGTTTGTCCAGGAAGAGGGAAGATGACCCCAGGGCAGTTAGCAGACAAAGCAATTCAGGATTAGTCCTAGTGCCTTGACCCGTAGCTAGTCCCAGAAACTACAGTATGCACTTGGTAATTGGGTGGAGTTGAAGGATTCAGATATTCGAATGATAATGATATAATACGCATTAGGAAAATCATATGGATATGTTGAATGTACAGTATCTACAGTACTGTATATTATACATAATTATCAATAGCAAGAAAAACAACGTTCCCAATAATTACTGTATTACATACCCAGCACTGCATGAAGTTCTCGGATAAAAAACTTACAGACTATGCACTGCGGACTACACTGTGCTTGAATATAGCTACATAAAGTTTGTTGGTGAACCTAATAATGCTTAGGAACATTCAACCAGTAACAAATAGACAGGCATCCATTCAAAGCTAGAACTCAATGGTCTCGATTAGCTTCACTATATTTGAGAAGGTATTCACCTACTCCATTTGGTGATATCGTGGCAGACCGCTCGCATATACTGTAGTAGAACTGTACAGTACTATTCAGCGTAGCATGCATATTTTTAAGCCCTCGTGTAAGATAAGCAGAGATTTTATGCATGAAGAGGTTCAGTTGTCAAGGATGCCACGCCTGAGCGTTAACTACTGCTCAAGCAACCGAGTGAGGCTGAGCAGCCTCCCGAGGGGAGGGAAACTCTCAGAGAAAAGGCACTGCTGACGCCAAAGGTCACTGCTTAACAGGGTCAGGAGTCACTCATTAAAAGCCCCCAAAACTGAAACCTAAATTCCATTCTGCCGCTTGCAAACGATGTTTCGAGTCAGTTCTATAAAACCGGTTCGCCCCATCTAGGTGACAAATGATCCAGCTCTTTTGACCAGAAAGAGGAATTCTCGAATCTGACCAATGGCAGAACAGGTGTGTGTTTTCCCGTCAGTGTGGCCAGTTTTCTTCCAGAAAAAAAATCTCATCACATATATAGTTTCTGGGACTGGAGGACAAATATGTTTTCCACTGAGCACGAAAAAAGGAGTGTGGCCGAAAAGCGCAAATAAAAGCAATAAATAAAACAAGAGGCATGTCTAAGTCTGGCTGCTGGTTCCATTAGCTAGATGGAATGGGGGATACCAATGGTGGTGCTTTAATCCTCAAATTCGTTTAATTAAGTTGCGTCATTAACAGACAATAAAGTACAGTACATGAATGTGTACATGCATACCCCCAGGTAGCGATGAATCATTTTCTAACACAAGATGTTGATAAGCATTAATGCATATGCAAATATGCCTGTGGAATGACCCACATTTTTGTTAACTTGACGATGCGACGTAATGTGATTTGTAACCAGGAATCAATTTTATCATGATACGTTATACTGAGTATCGGTGTACAAACAGCTATTTTTTTGCAATTTGCATGCGGCTAATTGGCGATATTATCCGTTCAAGGGCTTTGCTGCAGAATGCCATTGCGTTTGTTCTTTATGCTCAATTTACCCTGGTCAATAGCAAGTGAAATGGGGGAAAAAGTGTTCATGCATGGAGTAGTGTACGCAGCGGGAATCATGCTGCACGCTCTTGTAAACTTGTGAACATGTTTTTTTAAGCGTCTTTTTTCAAAACGCGCGACAGTGTAATAAACGATGAGAACACGGAAACTTCGACTCGAGGTCGCAATATTTGCACTCATTTAACATGCATGTTTATGAAAATAGGAGAATTCATATCGAATTATATCTATATTTTAAGCACTATCATTTTCATATGAATTTCCGGTATCCTTGCTTTGGCCAGAAATATCTGTCGCCCTAGGCTTTCTGACGTAGGTACAAATGTCAGTGTCTCTCCAATCGAACTTCGCTTCAAATTCGAGTCAAAATGGTTCAGAAAATTTTTCTCATTTTTCTAGTAGTGCAAGACAAATATGCATAAGACAGAACATTGACCACTCCCGTTCATCTTACAAATCATGAATCGAGCTGAATAATATAGTTCAACAGCAACTGAGTAGGTCATTATCAAAACCAGGCTACCTTATTGTCCTGTCACTGGGTGTGAGCATCGTTATCGACTACATGCAAAACATGGTTGAAAGTAGCGTGCCGCCATCATATGACTCTCTATATGCATATATGAAAAGAATAGGCTTTTCTACTGTGCACGCCTTGCAGACACGAGTCACAATACCGTGGTCTATAAAACGGCGTTGGGTCTAGCCACCTGCTAAATGCAGGATGAAATTCACTTTCAGAGCACGGAGGGCACATAGGGGGTGGACTTTATGTGCGTTACTGTATAGTTCCAGGTCCTTTTCCCGTCTTTAATGGCCACAAAGTTGAGCTCGCGGATGGTATTCATGAGTTGTGCTCGTCCTGTAATCAGCCCTAGGTCTTTTCCTAGTCTGCTGGTACGGAAAATAAAATACTGAAGCATGCACTGAATCCTACTGAATCTGAAGTCATATCGGCGATGTAAATATCAACCCTATTTTTCATAAATTAAATTCTGATCATAATATGGTTGTCATCCAGCAAACCCAGGCTTGTTATCCTCCTATCCCCGCCATCCCCCTCTTCTCCCCACCCACCCACCCGTTTGATTAGATGATCAGATGGAAGCAGTAGAACTTTGGCGAATGCAGGCACTGGAGCATTTTTACGGCTGCCATTGCCCCAAGGGGATCGATTGGGTTCCTTCCAGCACTATTGCTGGTTAGTGACCGGCTAGCAGCGTTGCCAAGTCCCTAAAGATCAATGCCAGAAACACGTCCTGAAACTTGGACCTTTTATGTCCCCGGGTACAGAAACGTAAATTTTGATATTAGTGACGACAGGGACCAATTACTTTGGGGAGCTCGCCAGAAGCGCTATCTGCAAAAGCAGGCTGCTCTTTGGGTTCCTCCAGTTTTTGCTGCTTTTCTGTTCCAAAATGTTAGGCTCAATTGGACTAGACGCCTCAGCAATGTCTCCGAGCGAGGGGTGGTTATATGCCTTGTACTAATACCCCCCCCCCCCCCTTCCAACTTATAGAGAATGCCAAATTGTGCGAAACCAAGGCACTGTCGGGGTTTTCTTGAGAGTAGGCTACACCGATCGAAGACTGTGGAGCAAATAAGGATAATCTGCTTGGGGAGATGCGGAGTCATTTCACCCTCCCCACCCTCCTACTCCTTCCCTTCCCATCCCCCGTCCCCACAGGTGCACATTCTTGTGAGTAGATGGCCAATCTTGTGTTTTATCGATTCTCCGTAACATTGGAGACTGCAGGGGCGATTATGGCCTAGATGTAGGTTAACCACAAATTTCATGTTCCCCAGTCCCTTCCACCATCTTTTTTTTATTCTATTTTTATCCGCCATTTGGACAACTCCGATTACTTCTTCGGCACGTTTTTCTCCTGCGTTTATGACTCGGCGCTTACATTTATTACGTGATCAGATTCGGCCCCGTTTTTGATTACAGCTCCCCGCATCTTTCTGATTAACACCAGATTGTACTGTGTCTAAACCACAAACAATCCTGGGATTTGGACATTCTGCCACTTAATTCATGTCTCAATCAAGACGTAACAGCTGCGGTGGGACGTAAAACATTGGTAGGTGGTGCGTGAACCAATAATATTGCTCCAGCCGCCGTACCATACCATGCACGTCTCGGTTTTACTGACCATCACAGGTCATTGGTGGGAGGGGTGTGGAGGGTTGCAGGTCAAATCAGGGCCATGCTACTCACTATGGAGCTGAGATATGGCCGCGATCTGGGTTTCAGTGGCTGGTGTCATGCCCTGGTTTTAGGATAATTCTGGTATTTCCAAGACTCGGATGGGGAGAGATAGAGGGGGGGGG
>KZ538537.1:40373-59498 GCA_000934665.2 Catajapyx aquilonaris
GAGAGAGAGAGAGAGAGAGAGAGACGGGTAGGTTACCCTGCAGTCATAGCACATAGTGCGAGCTTCATATGCACGAGCAAATTTGGTGCGTTGCACAGGTATCCATGGAGACGATATCTCATGCGCCTCTTGGTTGCTTTCTATCGTCATAACTATTAATTTTAAATTATTCATCGTGGGTCTATGTGGCTTGTACCTCAAGTTTGTAATGCTGACCTCTATATTTATCCCAGTTATCGGTGCACTTAGTTTGTGTCTAGCACAGGGTAGGCCACACAATACCCTTGAATGGTCAGTGTTGAAGGGAGATGGGATGCGTGGAAAGGGGGGGAATGAATATCGAGTGTTATTGGCACACATGTTGGTAACATAAGTGGGACAGAGGGGGGGTGTGTGGGAGGACACCATGGCGGTGGTAATGCGATTTTACGAATCGGCAAAGCTGAGCCTGTTTCCGCCACTTTCTGGCCTGGCTACATCAACCGTGACGCCTGGATTGTTCACCTTTAAATAGTGGAAGTGATAGTGGGTGTCATTCCGATCGAGGGCGCAAAAGTCTAATGGACGTGTGGGACCTAAAAAAACGCTTAGTGGGACATCAGTTTGTGTGCTGGACTGTTGAGGGAAAAAGCGAAATGCAAGAGTTCCGCAGCGGCAGATTGTAACTTCAGGGAATTATTTTGGGCGCCACAGAACCAGGTTGGAGAACCAAGGGCTGGATATTGCATACTTGCATGCCTGACTCTGTGCCGTGTGATGCTGTTAGCTGTGTATTCATGGACTGTACAGCACTATGTCACCACATGACTCGGTCTCTCTTAGAATGTTTATGTCAACCCACTACACATAGTCGAGAGAGGCAATTCTGAGAGGAATTCACTTCAGCAATAAGTTTCTACACCTGGAATTAGAATTTGGAAGGGAGAGTACCGACGAAGGCTAACACACAAAATTGCAGCAGCCATAAGCCTATAATACAGGTTAAAATGCAGAATTTTCACCAAAAGTTTCTAAAGACGTAAATTTCAATATTTTACTATTAGTCTTGAGAATGCGTGTGGTGCTATCTTAAGTGATTCTCTACCCCAGTTAAACTCTTTCCACAAAGTACCCCCTAATTTGGTGAAAATTTGTGGCACCTCGTCCCCTCTCCCCTGGAAAGGACGATAATTTTCTGGTGACGGTCCAATGAGATCTTCAATTATTTTTATGGGTCTTGTCACCAGGAAGTGAGCTCCAACTTTTTTCCTATCAGCTAAAAGATATTCTTCACTGCAATACTTAAGTTCTTTCTTCTTGACGCTACTTGCGAATTATGATATTAAACATGGATTCTTGCAATATTTGCATAATGTGCTGGCTGAACACAGTAATTTTTTTATATGATATACAAAATGAGCTGGTATTATTCCTATGGTGTTTTATACTAATTATACACCTGCATGTTGTACGTATCGTACAGCTTCAATATTAATTGGCAACTGCTTTATGGTCGTAATAATTTTAGTACCTAGCTACAATATTATCCACTAAAATTTTGCTTTAGCTACACACCTTGATATGAACGGATCCTGCGGCATATGTCAAAATTAATGATGCCGACTGTGCGTGAAAAAGTATATTGGTGAATGCAACCTCTGACAGGTTTAGCAGAATATACTGTGAATTCTGACACGCCTAGTGAGAATATTGGTGTCACAGCGGGTAATAATACTAAAACTGAAAAAAGCATTTAATGTTCAGGCTTACAGTATACCTCACACAATCAAAATACGTTGGGAAACGCTTTTATGCGCACAAAACCACGTTCACTGTACATCAAAGTTTCACTCTAACCAACCAATAACATTGTTTATGACACAAAACTAATGTTCATGTGCACTGTATCAGTATTACTACAGTTTCTTTAATGCAGATAAGAAAAGCCCTCCACAACACAGTGCTCCACCGAATGATGTGATACTGTATTCAGTGCTGCGTCGGAGCACAACAATAGTGGAATAATAAACTGGGAAATCAGTCTCGGCCCTGGGGCCATCATAAGACAGCATCAGATTACCAAATCACAAACTTGTATACGTTCAGAATGTCATATCAGAGCTGGGCACGTAACAAAATCGCCCGACACAAGCAACCTACGTATCCGCCAGAGGCTCAACTTGCTCCACTCTCTTCGTAAGAACCAACAGAATGATATCTAGCAAGGAGTCAACTCAGTTGCGATAACACCACGAACCATTAATTCCGGCAGCAATAGCACACTCCCATTGGTCTCGGCAACGTTGGCGCAGACTACTTACAAAATGGCGTCAGACATCTTGTTTGTTTATTCGCCCAGGCTGAGATCCAGGCCGCATAAGCTACTGAGAGTAGGACATGAGGAAGGAGTGGAAAGGGCTCAGAAGAGACCCCCCTAAAAAAGGGCTGCAGCGTGAGGAGGGTCGCATTGTTAGTGAGGCAAGACTGAAGGAAAGATCCCGATGAGGCTGCGAGTCGAGTAGAAACGTGGAGAGGATATTCAATGGCGGATAAGACATCGGCTGTCGCGAAGGAACAAAGCTCTTTCCACGCTTCTTCTCCTTTTCTCCTCATCCCCACCCCCAGCCAACTTCATCGTCTCCCCACCCCTCAAACTTCCTTGTAATATTTAAGGGAGCTTCCTTCCAACTCCTGAAACAATGAACGAGAGGTGAAAGCAGAGGCTGCTATCCAGTAGTGTTGTGTTGTCCACATGACGTGATATTCTGCTCCAGGAGCCTAAATTCCATTAGGTTGCGGATTCAAGTGGCTCGACCTCATGCAAATTGTTTTCAACCTACGAAACATATACCCTGATGTGTTTTGCCGACTTGGAGAGTTTGCAGCCACAGGGTTTGAGGTAGTCCTAACTGTAGGTAACCAATGTTGTTTAGCAAGGTGCGCCTAAATTTCAATGTGCTGTTCCCTGTTCCGATAGTTTCGACACGATACTGTTCATATCCAGTTATATGCTCTGGCATCCAGCTCGAGCACCAGGTCAACGCTATACAATTTCCCGACACCAAACCGGTCAGTATAGTATGTGCCTCGTTTAGGGCCTCCCTCTCCCCCCAAAAAAACCCCAACCCGGTTCACATCCCGTCAATGTGTGAAGTGTGACGCCAATCGGGTATATTAGGTTTGAACGTGCTGAAACGTGGTGGATAGATGTGACCACCACGGTGACAAAGGGTGTCGTTGTACTTGCTACTAGCTGCCTCTGTCAGTGAATATAGGATCTAATAAGTGTACCACATTTTCGTATTTTTTTCTATCTGATAGGTGTTTCTTTTGTAAAAAATGAACATTGTTGGAAACTGCAAACATATACAATGTACGTCTGCATACTGGTTGCAAACATATGCAATGTACTATGGGGTTCAAATTCTTTTGCCCACTTTATCCTGGTCTTGAAGCAACCCTTCGCACAGGCCCCACGTTGAGCTGGGTGTGTGCGTGTGTGTGAAGGGTTGCTTCAAGACCAGGATAAAGTGGCCAAAACAATTTGAGCCCCATAGTACGTCTGCAACGTCAATGTACGCATGGGCGTAGCCAGGGGGGGCAGGGAGGGGGGGGGCAACTGCCCCCCCCCCCCTAAATCTCAGGGAAGTGCAGAAAAACGGGGGGGNCCTGTAGAACAGTGCAAAATTGCACTGTTCTGTGGGTTCTTTTTCGTTTTGCCCCATTTGAGGTCGCGAGGAAGGGTTGTGACCTTGAACCGAAAAAATTTCCGCCAGCGGCGGGCCCTGCGCCCCCCCCCCCCCCCCCCGAACCTAAATCCTGGCTACGCCCATGAATGTACGTCTGCGTACTGGCTGCAAACATATACAATGTACGTACCGGTACCTTGCAGCTGAACACTGATTAATGTACAGGACATGAATTCCAAGAAAATTCCCGATAGGGAGAAGGAATGAAAATGTGATTGAATGAAGGCAACCTTTTCTGTTCCCTCCCTCCTTGAAGACGAAAAGCTTGTAAAGAAATTACTGCTTTCAATTTGAATGGACCTTCGGTTCGGAAATGGAGCTATACCACAAAAGGGAAGGCAATTTCAGGCTTGAAACTGGGCTTCATTTCCAGCCGTACAATGCCCGCTGCTTTTTTTTTTTGACGTCAATCGAATTGCATTTTGAGTCCATTTTGTGCCACCATGACGTGACGTCGACACTTGGTAGCACCACACTTATAGTTTGGGGGGGATGTCGATACTATCGTTAGGAAAAGTGCAAAGATGACCTGGTATCGATCGTGCAACTTTCATTTTAAAATGTTCGCTGTTATATGACCAGTGGCCGAAGGCTCTTCATGATTATTCACCGCTGCAAAGGGGACATGCATAATAATGAAAAACGCGTGCGGCTCTTAACCGCATTTGGACCCCCCAACCGCGCTTTTTCAACCAGGCTATCCCGATGATGAAAAATGCCGATAGGGACTTGGGAAGGGGAGACTGGGGGGAAGGGGGGAAGAGGGAAGGGAAGGAGGAGGGAGATGTAAGTCAGTTTGGGTTCTCGGAATTTTGGGCCAAATGAAGCGGGAATGTCGTCCAGCTCAGCGAAAATCGGAGCTTTTGCCGAATAATTCCCTATCCCGGGTCAGGAGGAAATAAATTTGGCGGAAAATTATGATCCAAGTTGCGCCAATGCCCTCACTTCTGACAGTAACTTATAGCTACTGATACTCGAAACAGGATTGGATATTAAGATGGGTACACACGGGCACCAACTACGACAAAAATATGGAGAAACAATAGGCTGTGAGGTATGATCTCCCTTGGTCCAACAATACACATGTTAGCCTCCGTGTCTCATGACTAATATTCGCGCCGAAGGCGCGCAAGTGGGGCGCAGCCCCGCGAGGGGGGTGTGGGGGGCGGAGCCCCCCGCCGAGCAAGGCGAGTGACTAATATACAGCTCGTAGCCTATCCCAAAGTACGATACGTCATCCACCCACGCCATCTTCTGGCAAAACTGCCAACTCGCAACTAACGCCATCTATCGGATGCGTTTCGGGTTTATTTGATGTTTTTCGACGTATCTATGATCCTAGATAAGACTTTCGTGACTAGTTTAGCCTCTTCTTGACCCTCTTTCCAGCCACATAACCTTTTGTAACAGTCCCAAAGTCACAAGCCTTAATCCGGAGCCCAGGGGATATTATCCAGAAGCAAATTATTGCTTTCCTTGTCCGGTGGAAAAGCGTTTTGCTGCATTGCCATTCATGATTTATTTCTGGTTCGGGATTTGGAATGCAGAAGCGAATTGGGAGGAGGAGGAAAGGGGTGTACAGGGGGTGGATGGGAGGCCCTGTTCAGCGCTTAATTAATGGTCACCTGCCTACTAATTAACCCCGGTGACGGCATCTGGCACGGTATTTACGAGCATGACTGATGACGAATTTTGCAGCACTCGGCATGCCATTGTGAGGGCCACTTCCCCCCTTCGCTCACCACCATTATCCCCCGCCTCCCGCTTCCTGCCCCCATGTTAACTATCTGGACGATACAAACCTGTTATTTTCGGCCCTTAATTCCGGGATACTCGATGAGTTGGGGAAAGGTGTGAGGATTCCCACTCAATCACGACCCAAAAGTACATTCTGTTCACACATCAGGTGCAATTTAGCTTAATAAGACTTACAATTCTTTAAAATAATAGCTTGATTTTAAAACACGATTGGTATAAGGATAAAACGTGCGATATTAATATTATTTATAACTGCTACTATCAGCATACGTCGCTAACGGAAAAATCGACGGCTATTATGCATCGTCCATAACAAAAAATTGTAACTTGCCTAACATCGCTTTTTCATCTTTTATATACAAAAAATGAGACTTACATGATAAACACTTCCCCATACATAAATCTTGGTAATGAAAACGCGAAAACCAGGTCGTAATTTTGGAGGCAGAAGGTGGTAAAAGGATCTTATCAATTTAATACCGCTCGAAATAGCGTCGCATGGAAACTATACTACAGGTTATATTGTTCTATGTCGTACTTTCAGAATTTTACAGGATAGCGTTTCAAAGATTGACACAGTCCGTTACCTGCTTTAATAGACTATACACTATGTGGAAGTACACAGCTGTTACATTACATATCTGAATATGCAAACACTTCATGCTCTGTGGTCAGTTTTGATTGGCGGATCCTTAATCAAATGATGTTATAAGGAATTGCATTAACTTAAAAATTAATCAAATATCATTGTCATAAAACTGGTTATAGACACCTTCACGTACAAGACTTTTCACCGCCATTTAAGCAACTCGAAAAAAATAGTTATTAAATGACCCAGAGGAAAAATTAACACGAGTTCTCACGTAACATAAGAGTTCCTGTATAGGAAAACTATGATTCAAATACAGTAATTATACATAATTACTGCATATGAATCATATAGTTTTCACGCATGACCATTGGACGAATCATTGCTGACATATAGGCCTAACTTGGGGCTTGGTGGAGTTATTGCAAAATGGAATAGTGGGAGTAAAGTGAAGGGCGAAAATTATAGGACGTCCCGGTTATAAAAAATAAAGTTATAGGGTATACATTCACTCGGGCTAATGAAATTTATAGTCTTGAGTGTAATTTTTTGTTGTGTCAACTCTGTCGTGATAAATGAAATAGAGGTATCTTACTTACATCCCAGTTCGAAGCTTTTATTTGCAAGCAGGAGATTAATCTGTCGGATGAAAAAGGAATAAAGACGCAGGGGATGTGATATAGAATTCTTTGTCGCTATTTTTCTGCCCAAAGCTAAAAAATGGGGGAAAGGAACTGGATGAAAAATCGTTCTATATGGTTTCGCTTCTCAAACCGAACACTACGAACACACAAAAGGCGAGGGAAAATTAAAAAACACAATGCAGGCAAAGTACAGAAGCAACCAGATGAATTCTCTCTTATTTGTGCCAATTTCATCCTCGTATATTTTTCTCTTAGTTTTTTCCCCTCTTCCATCTTTCCTATTGCCAGATCCGTTCACTCGAGCGAATCATTTTTGAGCATGTGATGTTGCATTCCTATACTATACGAGCCTCCCATTTCTGCGCCCTTATTAAATTATTTCCTGATTCGGAAGGCAAAGGAAAGACGGATGGCATGCAGAAAATTGATCAAAATCTAGTGCAGAAGGTCTTGCTTCAGATTTTTCTGACCTTTCTCTATCTCTTTTTCTTTCTCCACTAGTACACAGTCCTTTAAGCGAAAGAACGATATGACGTCACGTTCAGCCCAGCCTGATCCCGGCTCCTCACTCCTATCCTCCACTCCACTCCTATCATGTCCCTGAATCTCCCTGCAAGCATACCGTACTACTGCGCATGCTCAGAAAACACAGCTGGTATGACGTCCGATCGTTCTCTCGTTTGAAGGACTTTACAGTATAGGGTACTGCTAGTCCGGGGTAGGGGCTAAGGACAAGGCACAAAATGTATGGGCCAGTGGCCTTCCGTTAGATTTGCCTGAAAATGGGATATGTTGTAGCCCAGACCGTCCTGATCAATGTTGGATAGGGACATTTCGAGGTAGGATCTACAGGGAGCATGCTAATGACCTCCGAAGGTAATATGGGGAGTATAGTAACTACTCCCCATATTATATTAGCACGCTCCCTGTACGTCCTACCTCGAAATGTCCCTATCCAACATTGATCAGGACGATCTGGGCTACAACATATCCCATTTTCAGGCAAATCGAACGGAAAACCAGAACATGTCACATAGTACCTTCGGAGGTCATTATCACGCTCCCTGTAGGTCCTACCTCGAAATGTCCCTATCTAACATTGATCAGGACGATCTGGGCTACAACATATCCCATTTTCAGGCAAATCGAACGGAAAACCAGAACATGTCACATAGTACCTTCGGAGGTCATTATCACGCTCCCTGTAGGTCCTACCTCGAAATGTCCCTATCTAACATTGATCAGGACAGTCTGGGCTACAACATATCCAATTTTCATGCAAATCGAACGGAAGGCCACTGGCCCATACATTTTGTGCCTTGTACTTTTATTGAAATAAAGATATTGATATTTTTATACTAAAATAACTAATTTCATTTTATTATTGTGTATTTTATCAGTTGCTTTTTTCTTTGGTTTTCCAAAAAATGAGGTCAGCCCGAGGGTCAGCCCCACCCTGGATAGGCCCACTGAGTACGTTGCCTATTGCCTATACATTATGTATGGCAGTGGATAAATGAGATAAGCACCTGGGATACATGGCGGGAGAGGATGAATGAAGTGACATAATTTGCCATCTATCAAAAGAATTAACGCGAATCCTCCAAAGGCGTAAATCAGGATCCGAGGGTAGGTAGGGTCGAGGTGGGAGATGGGAGGGAAATCGGCTTCCACTGGCTAAAATGCAAATTATGATTAATTAAGGGAGGGGGGCGGCCCGTCGAAGGAAGCAAGAGGTAATAGCCAAAATGCCGCCGACTTGACAAGTATTGTTAGGCGGGGCATTTTAGGGGGTTGTTCTGACGGGTTGAGACCGGTGTGGAATTTATGACCGCCTCTCTAGCTCTTCTATGGCTCTTTCTTTATATTTACTTTTTTTTCCTATTGATTCATGCAGCAACCAATTACATGGGACAGAACAGTAAACTTCCCACCTTGGAGGTGCAGCAAATAACATTGGGTGTGATTTGGTTTCTCGTTTAAAATTTATACACAAGGACATAATTATTCCAGATGTCTCTACGTGAAGTGGGGGAAAGAGGGGGCTGGGAGGAGTCAGAAGGAGCCACAGCCAATCACAACCATTGGGACCTCCTGAAGCCAATCAACGGCCTTTCTATCTCCTTAAAAGGCACTATTCTTTGCACTTACTATTAGTAATATTTTAACAAATCGGTGGTGTAGTTAGCGCCGCTGCCTTCCACCTCTGAGGTCCCGAGTGCGATCCCCGGGTCGTACGGAGGATACTTATGTGGATAGAGTTTCGATGGGTTCTCTGCGTGTTCGCGTGGGTTTTTCTCGGGGTTCTCCCGTTTCCTCCCACAATCACAGCGCAGGAAATGATTCAAGACGGTTCACGAAAAGATGATTCCCAAGGAAGCCTATCACGGGGTATCCATTATTATTATTATTATTATTATTATTATTATTATTATTATTATTATCATTATCATTATTATCATTATTATCATTATTAAAATTTAAAAATATTTTAACAAATTGTCTAGTGTTAATCTGGCCACATGTACAAAACAAGCTCTTTAAAATAATTATAAAAAATGTGATAAATAAAATACTAGACCAAACTTGATCTTTTGGAGGAAATGGACTGTACGCAGGAACTTTAACTAGGCATGCACTAACTGTGCAAGAAGGATGAGTGTTTCTTTCAGTGGTTCATGACATGCGGCGGTAGGAGGAGGATGGGTGATGGGGGGGGGGGGTCAGGTTAGAAGGGAGAACTGGGAAGCAAATTGGTTGAAGAGCTCCACGTGGGACACGGATTAGATGATCCTGTGGAGGAGATGCTGACGGTTGTCGCAGCCAACTCAAACACGGGCTGACTCAGCCTTAAGATGAGGCTGTCACTTATTTCCGACCATCTGATTTTCCTTTTATTTTAGAAAGAGAGGTTCATGAGGAGATGAGGAAGTAGGCGTGAGATGCTGCGACAGTGTGAAAGGATATATCCTGCTGCGGGGTATTTCTGTGGGGGTAATAGTAGGAAGGCGTATGTCAACACAATTTTAGAAGAGGGATTAATTGTCGAGGGCAAGACACGGACTGGACAAGTTTGACCCGAGGGCTTGAACCCATTTTTTTGCAGACCAGAACGCTCCCCTTGCAGTAGTTAAAGAGGACATGTCATTCATCCTAATAATGTTTTAATAGCCCTTAAAGTAACTCCTAATACTTGAGTCGGCATTTTTCATACTGTACTATTAATGATAATACTGTTGTCGGATCACAAAAATAAATCAACTATTGGATTCATTATTGGAAAAGGTAAATCGTTGGATAATCTGTAACAGGTCAAGATGCAACAAAATGCCCTACATGAACAAGACAGTCATCTTCTATTTAGGTCTTCATTTGACTCAATTTCAGAAAAGTTACCTGACTTTTTTTAGTGTACCACATGATAGGGCCCGATGCCCTCTTGGGGGGGGGGGGTGGAATACCACCATAGGGTGACTGAGAGGGGATGTGCAAAGTGCAAGTACAGTGTCGTTGCTTGGTCATTTTGTGAACCCTCTCGGGTGGATTAGTCTAGCGGAGATTCCACCCGAGACGAAGCCAGAGATGGCCCAACTCTGCACGAGATGAAGGGGGGAACCCCTGGCTGGGATCTAACCCGGGACCTTAACATCCGTGGGCGCATACGTTACCGCAGCGCCACTCCGTCTCCCCACCTGACTTTATTGAACGTACTGTACTGTACCAGCCGTGACAATTTCATGTAAATAAAGGGTATCATTTTATAATATTTCACACTATTTTGGTGAGGAACGCACCTTCAATCAACTTGTAATATCCAAGTGCAAAATAATAAACCAACAGGAGTAATAAAAAGAAACAAATAATTATGTTCACACCCAGCATCATTAAATGAAATTTTTCCAGTAGTCCAACTACCGATCGACTTTATTTCGGACACCCTGTACACCGCGTTTGTCGCATTTCCTACCAAGAGATGGCCACACTGAGCGAAAAGTTCGGCATGCCACACAGCAAGATGAGATATGTAAGGATAGGTGAGGTGATGTGGAACATCTCAAAGCCATTCTAAAATGGCTAGGCCGTGGGGAAAACGTTAGAAGACACTTCCGCGATTCAGTTGCAACAAACGCAGCTAGGGTAAGAGATAGGGAGAACCATACTTTCTTTATCCACTTTTGCTGGTATACAGTATATAGCGTCTCGTGGAAAGGAACCGTACAAGAGCCCTTTTCTCCAATCGCCCTCCTACTTGCCCCGTAAATTTATTCAATATTTTTTTTCTTCCAGTCGGAAAGTTAGGTTCCCCTTCGTCGTAACGGAGAAGGAGATAGTCAATATAGCAGAAAAGTAGCCAAGTTGAGGAAGTGGAATCTGAAATTGAAAACCTGCAAGGCTATTTCCTACCCACTATATACGGAAAGTATACACGAAATGAAGGCCAACAATTCCTTCCACCCACATGACATTGTGAGACACTACCTTGTGGTTACGAAACAGGTTGCAAGGTATAGTTAGTATCTGATGCTTGAAAATATGGGGAGGGAAAAAAAGTTCTTTTTATGACGCCATTGTTAGCCTGGAGAGCTATTAGCGAAAGATCTGCTCTAATATTTTCTAGATTAAAATCGTGCCAACCAGTTCAAAAATTGGGGTATTCATATTCTACAACTGATAGCGGTGAATGCTCGCGATGACGCTTCTGAATCTCCAACAATCGTGAGCATATTAAAAATCTCTCTTGCAGAAGAAGTCTGATGCGACTAGCTGGGTTGAGAGAGGAGATAAAATTACATTTTCTTGATAACGGTGCTCCACCTCTTAATAATAATCTTCGGAATTTCAATGCATGCGCCATGGAATGGTGGGGATGTTTTCTCATCGTCTTTTACCTTGGTTTGGTCGATTTTGTGCTCCATATGAAAGCCTTTTGTTAATTTCCCTTTTATAAATAATTACATAGTGTTACAGTAGAATACGTAATGAATTACCATGTGCAGACTAACCACTGTAAAATTATTTTCTAATTGCAGTTTGCAATTAGCAGAGCGCTCAAGCTCTTGATAACAGTCACGATTAGTGCAACTTAGCGTAAAGTCTGGCTATCCTGTATTCCATACGCTATCACCAAATGACCTTGTTCATAAAGGCATTCATTTAAAATTGAACGTAACTTTAAAATGAATTACAGCTGCCGGTAAAAAAAATAGTAGGCAGATAACTGAGGAAAGAGAAAATGAAACTTTGTCTGGTGACCTGAACTCGTAGAGAGGAGGCCTACAGCAGGACATCCTGTCGTTGAGGCAACCCTTCGGGCAAGTGCAACGGTCAAACATACCTGAAAGGATAGAAACGGAATCATTAGGTGAGTGTGTTACAATATACCACTACACTTATAAAGTTAAACTATGGATAGACACTTTGGGATGCGCGTATGCAGCTTTAACCTTGTCAGTGGTTTCTGTTGAGTTTCAGCTTCATTTGTATGACATCTGTTGATGTGTGGCAGAAATAGCCATTTAGATATTCGAAAGGAGAACCACTTATATTAATTGTGCAAACAATATCTCGCAGTTTAGGGAGGGTGAGAGAAGCTTTGTTATTTCACTTGCTAATAGGTCAGCAAGAGATCTGCGTCTTGACAGGTAAAAGTTGGGTTCTGAAATTTTAGTAGTTTCCACTGTAACAACAGTATTGTTCGAGGCCGTTTTAAAGGGGAACAATTCATTTACAAGAGCACGGGGTAGCTAAAATAAAAAGAAAATAAATACAAGAGCAATGTACAGTATATCATACTCGGTACAGCGACTTTTTTGGAAATTTATTTCCTTTATATTTAAGTTAATGGTTCTGTACGTATTTATTGCTAATTACTCCTCGTGTTATGGAAATGTATTGTGGTCAATGTCAACCTTTAAGTGAGAAAGGTTTGTTTCACAAAACTTTCATCACATGCAGTTGATCAGTTACTATGTAATATGCTTCATGTAATAATAATTTGGTTATCAACACATGTGTCTGATTGTAAATGCAGGATTATTTTAATAGTGTACGCTATGGATTACCAGTATTCTGCTGGCTAAATTCTGTTCGTTTAAGAGTCAGCTGCATTCAACACACGGCATGCTGAATTCGGATGCACACCGCGTAACTACTCAAGTTTGCCACAGTTTGTCCAATCAACACAGTGTTTTTCGAGCGAGCAACGACAACAAAAAATCAGGCAAAACGATGAGGCGTTAATACGTGTGGATGTCATTTCCGAAGCCAGCAGAATCTATCTGCTATCGTTTGTACACTCCTGCACATAACAAATTCTTGCCCACAGCGCTACTAACTTGATTAGTTTGCTAATTACAGCTTTTAACTGGCTTCCTGGCCAACAAAAAACGCTATTTACAAACCTGGTAAGATGGGAGCGCTGTACAGTGTTGGACATTAATCGAGGCATACTGCTAGCGACATTTTCCGAAGCGGCAGAAGAAGGACTCCAAGATAAGGATACTGCAAGCCGGGCGAGCAAGATTCCTTCTTCTGCCGCTTCGGAAAATTTATGTCCAACACTGTACAGTCACCTGATTATTTCTCAAAATAATTGTTGTCGATACCAGGGAGCATATACTACATAAGAAGCGCATACATTCGATTTCCGCGTCTCTCTGTTTGGGGCGTTGCCAAGGCTGGTGGCCATCTTGAAGTGTGGTGAACGCCAACGAGGTATAAATAGGGTACAGGCAAAAATAGGGTCCCCATCTTTGATTCCCGCATGTTCTTGCCGTGTAGTTGCCATGGCCGCCAAAACCATCCAAGATGGCGGACCCTATTTTTGCCTGTACCCTATTTATACCTCGTTGGCGTTCCCCACACTTCAAGATGGCCGCCAGCTTTGGCAACGGCCAGGCGCCGACAGAAGTTTGCGCCTCTTATGTAGTATATGCTCCCTGTCGATACCCTCAATATACCGCTTGATTTTTAGTGCAACAGAGTGTATAATACACATGCATATAACCACATAACACAGTACATGGTCAGCCATTATTAGTGTGGGAGGTGGACAGGCAACTGGATCATTAAAATCTATCAACACGTATGTTACATTTGGTTTATTATCAAGCATGGTGCATCAAGTCGTAAATGGAACAAGAACCGGGTTGTTACAAAAGGCATGCACAACGCAATAATTCTACCAGTGCAAATGGGGTAGTATAGTGCTAGATTCCCCCCCCACTAGTGCTAGTGTACTGCCCGAGCCCAAGGTTCATCCTGAAGAGTAGGCCACCCACACTACACATCTAGAAGTGTAGAATCATTGAAGCAGTCCCCTTTTTGGCACCCGCACTCATTGACCGTAATTCCACGGCCATTAGTAGAGTCGAGGGCCTTTTCAACGAGAGAAGCCCACCCCCTAGACACCCCTGCCCCCCTACCAAAAAAAGGTGTAGAGGGCAGGAGTGTAGGGCCCAAATTTATTAAGCTTAATTTGCAGAGTGCATCTGGTGCGGCGTGGCCACTCGATTGGCCAGACGGATGATGAAAAGGGGGAAGATTGTTGGGCAAATATTGGCCTTCTGGATTTGAGATATGAGCTGGAACTGGGTTTCAGAGGGAATCGTGCGAGGTGGAAGCTGAGGGAGGAGGGGGAAGGAGGGTGATTTTTCTGCGGCTTTTCCGGTCGCATTTCCGGCCTTCGAACTCTGGGCTTTTCCGGGGAGGGGAATGAAAAGGGGGGGGGGAGGAGGGGAAGGCTTGTTTCGTCGTCTATTCCTCAGACCGGCCTGTTTGGAGAGAGATGTCAGCTCTAATATGGCTTTTCTGGGCCTGGAAATTTATTGCTACTTAGCCCCTAAGCCCAACGGGTTGAGATTGATGTCGACTGCAGACTGAAACTCTCGACATTCACTGGTATGGGTAAGCTTTCATCTTGCCATTCTGCACTGGGATTAACAGAAAGGTTTGCGTGAGTTACATGGAAATGAGCGCTCCATAGGTGTTATCATCATCAGGTGTGATTGACGCTTCTTCTTGCTCCGACCACAAAATAGTTCCAACTTGCAACTGACCCAACTGCATAAAAACGAAGGCGGTCTGAGATGATTAATAGTGGAAGCATACATAATTAGCAGTGGTCAACCTTCATGTCAAAAGGTAAAACTTTTCACCTCATAATTCCCTGCAAAATACCTCAACCATTTCCCTCCAACTTCTAAAGCCGGTTCCACACTGGATTATTTTCTCTCAAGGAACAGTCCTGTTACGAGCGGTTGCGAGAAATTCCGATTCAATTGGTTCCGTCACACTTCGCCCGAAACAAACTCGCCCGATGAAAATTCGCCCGGCGACAACTCGCCCTACGTATACAGGGTGTTTCAACTTTTTATCCGAACAGTTATCGGAAAATTGCACGTAGCTGCTACTTTGTAAGCAGTGACTTGCAACCGGTGATTTGTCGGAGGAATGGGGAATGGGGAATGGGGAAAAAGAGGGTCACATATCCCATGGCATGTGTGACCCTCTTTATTTCAGTCTTGACGGTGTGTGTGTGTGTTTTTTGTCTTCAATAAGATCTGGGGACGGAAACAGGTGTGTTGCTGTAACTCTGGGGACGCTGACCCAATTGTGGGGACATTTTCGGTCCCCACAGCTCGACCCACGAGAATATCACCGTTACAGTGGAGACATGTCCCCACTATTTCGTTTGCAGGGTTTCACAAAAGTCCATTTCTCTCAGCCTAGATTAGTTAGGGTAGGTTAGGTTAGGTTAGGTTAGGTTAGTTTACACTCGCTACGAAAAGTTCAGTTTCCACGTCCCCACACCTTAGTGAAGACAGGTCTGTGTGTATTTGTGTGAAGGGTTGCTTCAAGACCAGGATAAAGTGGCCAAAACTATTTGAGCCCCACAGTACCGGTATATTGGACGAGTTTGCATCATACCGATTCAATTCATGACGTCACGTGAAGACTTGAACGTTTATCCTTATTGTTATTATTATTATTATTATTATTATTATTATTATTATTATTACAAGGGGTCGAACCCAGTAGTTGTAATGCGAATTAGGGTAATGAAAATGTGGCATAAATTCGGTGATGTATGGACAAGTTGAATCATTGCGACAGAAAAAACACATAGCTAGGAGAGTGACGCTGGGTCCTCACACACTCGGATCAAAAATCCCATCAGGACGTAATCTATACATTACAATTTGTGCAATAGGTTGCAAAATTCGCTCGGAATCCCCTAGCGCAAGGGGCACTAAGCGAGAAATTGGGAGTTGCGGGGATAACGCCATGTGCACGTTCCGATACAAATTCCTCTAGGGAAGGGCACGCACTGACCATTAAAAAATGGACGTAATGAAAAGTCGCTAAAAAATGGGTTCCGAGTTGGCCGAACACTGGAGCCAGCATGTTAGGCTACATTATCGACCTAGTCAAAAACCTTTGTGCGGGATTTTTCATGAGAGGGGCGTACACAGTTGTTCGGATTAGAGATGGACTGCCACGTGACACTGTCATCAGGCAGTGTCCAACACAAAGGTGGACACTGAATTGAAATTGGTTCATATTTGACCCCGCCTGTTTCTTTGTAGGTTACTACCAGGGTTGCATATCAGCACTTGTCTCATAATTCAACTGACCATCTCATAGAAGCTACTGCACTGTAATTCATGTACCGACTCGGAGGTGGTATTTGTGATCAACAAATATCATCTACAGTAGCTACTGACTTGTATGCAGCCCATCGTTCAGATGTACAGTACTATCGGGTTCAAATACTTTTGGCCTCTTTATCCTGGTCTTGAAGCAACCCTTCGCACAGACCCCAAGGAGGTGTGTGTGTGAAGGGTTGCTTCAAGACCAGGATAAAGTGGCCAAAAGTATTTGAACCCGATAGTACTGACTTGCAAATAGTACATCATAATGCACCGATTCATGTATCGACTACCGTCTACAGTACTGACTTGTATACGGTAATTGTTGATCACAAAATATCACCTCCAAGTCGGTGCATGAATGATTTATGTACCAATTCATGTACTATTTGCCAATCTGATAAGAATCAAGGAATTGCCCAAATAGCCAACATCACTTTCAATAAATCTATCAGGCAATGCATACAGAGTAAGAAACTATTAATTAGGTAATTATTATGAACATTCAACAATTGAATTGCAATTCAGTAATTGTTCTTCACTTTCACGATCAAATTGTTATATCGCTTATCCTAGTCCTCTCCCTCATTCCCCAAGCTTCTAGCACTATAGGAAGAGGCCAGATTAGAAATGATAATATTCCTGTAGGTTACCTCATTTCGGGTTCAGATGGGGAAGAAGTGGAGCAAACGAGGAGGGTGGAGGCCAGTGTAAAACATTCAGCAGACTAATCCTACAGAATGCTGCTAGCCATTGTAGAGAGAGTCAGTCCCTGCACATTACAGCCCATTAAAATTTAGAATAGGCTGCAAAAAGGAAGCGCCTAGCCCCATACCCGAGGATCTTTTTCTGCCCAGGATGCAGTTAGTTCATGGGAACGTAAAGAGTGACCCCCCCCCTCCCCTATATACCCTTCCCTCCCCTGTTCCACACTGTTTAGTTTAGTAAATGCAGTGAATGCCATTAACTGGCAACTGTGAAATATGGCGACATTTGCTGCTCTCTTGTGTGCCTCCCTCTCCGGCCATGTTTATTACAGTGAAAACGGCCAATGAAAAACGGAACATTTTTGAAAGTCCGCTGGTTGGTCATTGTGCTCTAATGAAATCGCAGTCTCTGGTTTAGACGTGGTTTTTTCGGGAGCATTCACGAGGATTAGGCCAGGGCGTGCGGTGTAACCAGTACGTGTAGTGGAAAAGTGTAGCAGTCGGAGCAGCTACAAAAGTACACTAGATCCCGTCTATTTATTATGCATGTGCCATTGAAAGGGTTTAATTTTGCATCACAAAGTGGCGAGAAAATAAAGCTTTGATTTTTTTTTCTGTTGTTCCAGGAGGATCCTGGATGTGGCGGCACTATTGCCATTACATTGGTAAACAGTGGCATGTTCGCATGCTCCACTAACAAGCTATCGAGTCGAGCGCCCCCTATCAGTGGCCAAGGATCATGCATTAATGCACCGGGTGTCCCAAAAGGAAAAGCTAAACCAGCCGGTTGAATTCCCTGTTAGATGGAGATGATGGATTACTCACGCCAGATGCAGTAGATAAGAGCGACTTTGATACTGCCAGGACGGTACAGGTTGTGTGGAAGTATCAAACTCGGCCTTTTCTGGTTGGCGTGACTAATCCATCATCCACATCTCGCCAAGGATTCGAGCCATGCTTTTTGGACACTGTTCATACCCTGCACGTACAAGGATTCAAGTGAAGAAAAGTTAATAACCACAATTATTTGGAGGTTGCTTATTTTGGACCCTTCATGGAAGCAGGTCATGCCAATGCAACGAAAGCGTGGGATTGGTTAGAGACCCGCCAGCCCCATTCTCATTGGCTGATCAGTGCGCATGCCTCATAACCACTGCTTTTGGCTCCTCAATCAAACAATCCAAATGCAATAAGTAAATTATTAGTAAAATCTGTATCATCAGGTGTGTATTGTTGACTCGGTAGGGAAAAGGTATCATGCGCACCCCATTTTATGTTTGCTGTGCATCAGAATTTGCGATCATTCAGAGGTTCTATGGATATTTTATTAGCGACGGTATGCGCTGTTTATTGATTGATGAAATATTAATTGCGCCTACGTATAGAAGGGTGAGTGATGAGAACTGGAATCTTCGCATACAGCCGCATCCATGCACAGCGCTTGCTCGATTGGAACTATGGATTTTACCTCACATCAAACCGGGTTTACCAAAATACACCTTGCCAATTTTAGTTTCAACCCAGTTCTAAATTTCCTCAAGGTATGGCAACATCTGAGACGTGAAATGAGTTAGACACTGTCGGATCTCCGTCATTTTTGACCTTTTAATTGCTAAGACAACGGGAAAAAAACTGATGAAATGCCTTCTATTAGTGCAGCCTCCATCTGTTCAAGGATTAACACCGAATGAAAGCTCTCGTAGCCTTACAGTACCTTTCAGATAAAATGGAGAGAGTTAAAGAGATGTCTGAATTCATGTTCTCAGCACTCTTCTCCGTCAAACTTTATTTGGGGAACGGGAGTGTTGGCTCAATATTTAATGCCGGCCTAAGGAACATAGAGAGAAGTAGAGGGAAGACTGGAGGAGGGAGAGACGTCAAAGAGATCGGTTTGAGGGGACCAAGTTGAAGATCTTTTGTTTCACCCTACCTGCTCCAATTCATTTGGAAGTTTAATCAAAGAGTAAAACAAACCCTGGTTAAGATTTTAGGGGTGTGTGTGTGTGCTTCAGAGAGAGACGTTATAATAATGAGAAGGGGGGGGGGGGG
>KZ538538.1:0-18724 GCA_000934665.2 Catajapyx aquilonaris
ATGAAGTAAGGCAGCGAGAAAGGTCCATAGCGATAAAAAGAAACGACGTCTTTCTTCCACTGGATTCGATCCTTCAGCCTTCGGGTTACGAAGAGAGCGCCTTAGCCACTAGACCACTGCGCTACTTCGATACTGACACTCTCGCCAGCATGTACTTATGGTAAAGGAAAGGGTGCCACAAAATACCATTCATCTCAATGTAATGTCATTTGTCAAATAAATTTTCAAAATGTATCCTTGTATATTTTCAACGGAAATTTATGCAATATTCAATTTTAAATTTAATTAAATTAATTAATTAATTATCGTGTCATAATATCTTAATAATTATCTTGTCATAAAATCCTGCTCTATTGGAAAAATACTTGTGGATCGCTGCGAGAGCCAATAATAAATCGATATGAAGAAAAATAAATATTCAATTATATTCTATTCAAATGAATAGGCACCAAAATGTAACACCGATCAATAAAGAATAAATAAGTAAAGGTCAAAATGCTTGTACCCAAGTGGTCAGAAGTACTATACCCACAATTATTATTGTCATGTGGGTCTTACACAAAGTCATGGCCCAATTATATTGCAATTACAAGTACGAGTGTTTATTACATCATACAGAGAAGACTGCCCATGCATAGTTTACATCAACTAGCAACCTTCCGTGATTAGAAATGTTTTCCTCTGTTACGATTGGTTCTCTATTTGGCCTTTGGTGCAAGAATGGCATAAGTCCGTAGAATATGAATAGGAGACATGGATTTTAAAGCTGGTTTTCTCTTTGTGAGTAACTTACTGATTTCCCCCTTTTAATGGAATACAATACACACCACTAATTACCATTTCACGCTAATTGCGATCACTTGAGCCAAAGCGTTCCTAATTTCAATAAAATAATAAAGAAGGTGAACCTACTTAGGGTCTGGCACTAATAGTACTGAATGAAGTGTCATCAGGAAACCTTTCATGCACACAAATTGCATTTATTAACACACTAGCAGCGGAGCCCGTTCTTTGCACGGCCCGTTTTCATCATGGTAATCATAGCAACAAAATCCCGTTGCCATGGGCAAACAAAATAACAGAGAAACTTTGTCTTCCAGCATGCGTAGATTTTGAAAATATGTTATTTATTAATTTATAACAGCAAACCAGTGTGTAGTGTCGGGTACATAATATGTTGAACTTGGTGTCAGTCAATGTACGCAGAAGTGACTGAAAGCGGAGGGAAAATAATTGAGGGGCCCTCTGCAATAACAAGGTAAGTGAAAGAAGGGAGTTTTCAGCTGCGAAGGTATTTAATTTTTAACTGTCAATATTTAATGAACAGGAGTCAAGATTGGTCCGCGGTGTCAACGCGACCAAAGACCAAAACCGTCGACGGCCTGCGTGAAAGGACCTTTTTTCGGTTTTGAATGCACCTTACATCATTTTACAAATTAAATACTGATGAGATACATGCTGTTAATTTCGTCCCCCTGTTTCATGAATGGAGAGAGTAGATATAGTGCATAAAACAGACCGGATTATTTTGGAAGAAGGTCTGAGATATATAACTTGTCATTTGACAAACAAATCTTTATGATTGAACACTACTTTCTGGCACATTTTTCTCTCTCTTGCAGATCAAGATGATGCATCTTCAAGCAACCATAATAATTCTGTACACAAAACGTCAACAAAGAATCCATCCACTCTAACAGTTGCTCTTCTGATTTGCAGTACAACCCACCTGAAAAGATAATTAAAAATGCAGAACTGTATCATCCACCCATACATAAAACTACATCTTGCATAATTATAGAACAGCCCTACTCAGCTCAGTAATATATGCCCAACAAGTCAGGAAGCAAATGATATAATGTTTTCATGTAACCCTGCAATTTTATTTACAATATTTCCTCTTTCTTTTCTTGGAAACAGTCGTAGGGTTCTTCGAATTGTTTTTTGGTCCCTTTCTTTTCATTGGACTGTTGCCTCGTCTTTCACTACCCGTAAGTGCAATTCCTACAGACTGAAATTCCTGGCACGGATGATCAAAAAGGCAGCAACGACCACAACTATTGCAATGACTCCAACTTGATTTGACGCACTTGTTGCACAAATCGCAATGCACATATGGCCTTCCGTCCTGAAAAGATGTTTACGTTGTCAACTCTGATGCATCTTTCAAATACCAACTTCAAACGAGAAAGCAAAACCAGATATACCTTTGAAGTACACCGCCCACACTTGAAGCAATGATTATTCTCACTGCTAACCCATATCTCGCATGTATCGCAATATTTGTATCCTTCATCTTCAGGAAGGCATATTTTGCCTGGATCCACATTTGTAAATATACGGACAGGCGAACCATGTATCCGACCCTTCAGCCCTGTGATAAAAAGACATGTTTTCAAACACATATCATAATACAAACTCTTTCACAACTGACCTGTTTGGTATGCATCGTGATTCTCATAATTCACCTTGTAGTCCAGCATAGTGAAGTGCGGCAGATGGGATTTGAACTGTGGCTCCATGAAGTACGGAAAGGCCCAAAAAGTGGCCAACTTGGAGTCCTGTGGCAATCCAGTCACGCTCTTCCAGTCGCTTTCTATCAAACCCAAGACAAACTTCAAAACTTCGACCCTTCCTCCAAAAGGTGGATCGAGAACCACGGCCAAGTTCTTCTTCCCTTTCCGGATGAAGCTGTTGAACTCTTCTTCGCTTTGTGCTCCCAAGAAGAAGTGATGGTTGAACATGTTGTACCAGCAAAACTCGGTAGGTCCATAAAATCCATGCTGGAATTAAGACAAGAAATACATTTGTGTTGCGACAGTTGCTCAAATCATTCTTGCCATGCATAAATTAGCTACTTACATATCTCCAGTCTATGTCTAACAACATACTGCAAATGCTCTTGTGTTCATTCCTAATGAATTCATGTACACGAGGTGTCCCAACGCACAAGACGTGAGTAATGCCCAAGTTCTTAAAATTGTTCACAAGCATCGCAGTCGCACTTTCGGAGAAGAAAAACTGGGCTTCCTTCTTGTTTCCTTCCTTCGGAATCAGAAGCTGCAACAAATCTTTTGTTTATAACGATGCAAATATGTTTTAAACTGACCCTGATACATACTTCAGAAGGATGATCCAGCAGGTGTGTGGAGACTGGTGTCCGCACCTGATGTTTCGCATGCCCCTGAGCATCTTTGGACTCCAGGAGAAGTGAGCATGTGTGGCAATACAAGCGCTCCAAAGGATGGCAACCAAGCACAGCCTTACATCTGAAACAGTCAATTGTATGTCTGGAATTCCGCTTTATTCTTCATCCAATCAAAAGGGTCGGTACAGACCTGTCCTGCAAGCCAGCGAGATCAACCGTAGGTAAAACCCTGTCCGTTTCCATCTTCCACTTCTTCCGATGTTTCTCCAAAAATTCCTCCTCCGCCGGATGATGGAACCTGCAGTCCTTGCTGTCCCGGTACGCAGAGCAGGCAAAGTACCGCCTCCCTCCAGACTCAAAAAGCAATGTTGGACCTGCAAAATACATGCAAATGACTCATTAACATGCCACATGGTAGTACTTAATTATTTTTTTAGTAATTAATCACGCCTTTAAATTATCATGCTTATGCTCTCAGTACAATCTAGATGAGTCTGGGTATACCGTGTGGACAGTTCGGATGCGACGAGAGGTCCTGTCCGGCCAGAATGACCGAAAATCTTTGCTTTTTCCACATTTTTGGTTGATTTTTAGCGGCCATGTTGGATGGATATCACACGGTGAACCCCGTTGCGTGCGCGATCATGCGCTGATTCGTCTAGAGCTGACAAGCAAAGAGTTTGACCAATCAGGGTGGACATACACGCGAAATGCAGTGTAAAGACGTGCACATTTAATGAATATAAAAATATAATCGCGCATAATTAATAATCTCATATTGGTTCGTTAAAAAATAACGTTCTTATAAAATGTTAAAATATGTTTGCGCTTTCAAATCCATGCCGCTAGAGAGCAGCACTAGTATGATTTGGAGGGAAATATTTGAAACGTGCCATGCCACAAAATATGCAAATTTTATTAAAAATCTAACATGTCACATGTCGGATGTGCCTGGAATATGAGTGTAAGTTACTGGTTTCTGTACCTACTGCTGTAATTACTAACCTGTCATTACAATTCCCGCCATTTCATAACCTCATATGTCATGAATGGATGCTGAGGGGGAAAAAAAAGAAGTAGTCGCACCTGGTTGAGGTGGTTTGGCATTGATGGACGTGTTGCGAGCAATGGATATTACGTAGAGGGATTTATCGAGGGGGACACCCCAACTGGTGATGCCGCCAACCACATTCGGTTCACCGTCAGTCACCTGTAAATGGCGGCTCAAAAAAACACATTTTTGGCGACTAGTCGGGTGGGATTAAACACAAAAAGTACAGAAACTACATAATTTATTGACATAACTGATGTGGACATGTAGAGCAAGCCATTCAAGTACAGGTTGTACGTACATCAAGCCAAAATAATATAGCCACTGACTCATTATTATTGATATTATTTTCATATGTAAACGACTAACAGCGTAATGCTGTACAAGTGTAGAGTAATTGCAGGATATGCCTCTTAAAAAAGTGGTCCTTTTTTCACACAGTAGTGATCGACATTGACAGTGGGAATATTAAGAGCACTTTGACACGTATACGGTATACATAATCTACATTAGAGAAAAATCTGTGTGTGAATGTGTGTAGTACATGCCAACGAATATTTTACTGTATAGAAGAAACGGCATTATCCAAAAGCGGAACTATTGTGTTTTGTCAAAATGACGTCAGCGGTATAGCCAACGATAAAGTGTCTATACGATTGTTCCTGCATATCACAAGCATGTATTGGTCACGCAGAACAGGGGAATAATTGTCGCACTAATCTTTGGTTCCGTGAAGAAGAAGAAAACTATGTACAGTACAGTACAATGCATGCCTTCTGGTCGAATCAGTGTAATAAATAAAGGCAACGTTCAGCTAACTTGATAGGTAACAAAAAGTGCTCAAATATTAACCCACATCCTGCCCTCGTTTTTTTCCGAAACACGGGGGAAAATTAGTACATAATACTGATAATATTAAATTAAAAACTGTGCCATAAACATAACACGTAACAAGCACCCTGCCAACAACACCAGTCTATAGTTCGTGACTATCAATGCATAGGTCTTCAGATCACAATCAAGTGGGCGCCAATAGACAATAATTGGCACTCCGGGATATGTCCATCGCACGAAGGGTGGAACAAAATGTTTAAAAATGCGCAATCAGGAATGAAGAGTGTGTCGGTCCTCCGTGTTCAGTGTATGGGTCGCCTGGGCCAGACGTCCCTGCTGAGCAAGGTTTGCGCCCCTTCCTCCAGAGAGTTGAGCTGGTTCAGAAGGGGCTGGATCTTCTGCTCCAGCCACTCCTGGACCGTGTGGTGGTCGAAGTACTGCCCCAGCACGTTGTACGCGTTGTCCCTCAGCTCCTGCACGTTCCCTTTGACCACCGGGTGTCTCCTCATGGCCTCAACCACCCTCCATGGACTGGAGTACCTGTGCCTCACGTTGTACGGGGTCATCCAGCCTTGCTTCTCGGTCAAGGTCTGGTGCAGGACCCTGACCTCCGCCACCAGGTACTCGTACGTGTTGAGCAGGGAGTAGAAGTTGCTGCCTGGGAAGTTGCAGGCGTTCAGGTCCCACTGGTATGGGTTCAAGTCCAGCATCTCCATGGTCATCAGGTGGTGACCGCTGGGACATCTGAGGACGTCGTTCAGCTTCTGGAAGGCCTGTTTCAGATCCCCTCCGGTGGTGGTGGTCAGCATGTTTAGAGCCAGGGATGGTACGGAAGGAGGCAGCAGCTCGCACAGGACAGCGAAGTGGTCGTACCTGGACCATCCGGTCAGCACCAGGCCTTGGAACTTGTGGACCCTTCCGGTCTCCCTGGCCATGATGTCCAGCCAGGACAACGTGTTGTCCAGATGCTTCCGGAGGTCTGGAATGTGCAGGGTCTCGCCAAAAGCGCCTTTGAAGGAGCTGGCCACCCAGATGTTCCTGAACACATCTGCGTACATCTGCCAGAGGTACGGAGGAACCAGTCGGTCAACGCTGTCCGTGTACGCCCAAACCATCGGCTCCACCAGCTGTCCCAAACCGGATTCGACCATGTCCTGAGCCGAAATGTGCCGGAACATGTCGTCCCAAACAATCGGCTGGAGGCGAAGAGTGTCCTTCACAAAGTGGGCCACCTGCAAATAAAATATAACTTCTCTCACAATTTTTCTAGGCCTGCGGTCTTCGGTGGTGGAGTGTTAATCGCCAAAATGACCGTACCTTGGAGACGTGGTCCAAGAAGATGTGTCGCCCGTCCTTCTCTCCAGGCATTCCGTCGTTCCTGAGGCTCTTGTTCCAGAGCTTGAGCCTGTCTGTGCAGGTGGAGCAGGAGCCCAAGTGGAAGACCTCGTCGCATCCGATGTGCAGCCACCTGGCATCCGGATGCATGGCCACCACCTGCTTGACCATGGCCTTGACCACCTCCAGGGACTCCTTCCTGGAGGGACACACCTCCTGAGGGAACACCTCCACCTCCCGGAGGTGCTTGAACTCCTTGAGCTTCAGCATGGACTCCAGGTGGCCAAAGGTCTGCACCAGAGGGATCACCTCCAGGCCTTCCTTCTTGGCCATGGCCAGCAGGGAACGGACGTCCTGCCGGCTGTAGGCGTTCGTGGCGGACAAGTTCTTCAGCTGTCCCTCGAACGGGAACATGTCCTCGTACTCCAGCAAAAGCGCGTTCCCTCCAGCGTCTCTCACTAAGGGAAGCAGCACCTGTAATGAAAAGGTAATAAACGGGTTGCATTGAACTGCAATGAGCTAGAGTTATACCTCCAGGAAGGCCATCTTAGGAGGCGCTCCTTTGAGGTCCAGATGGAAGACCCTGAACTCCGGAATGACCCTACTCTTCTTCACCATGACCGGCTCGGCCACGATCTCCTCCCTGCTGGAGGCTGCCAGACTGTTGGTGTCGATCGGACCCAATCTGGCGATCCTCTCCACCAGGCCTCTGGACAATGGCCGTCCAGCAGCAGATGGAGGCGACCCTTCCACGAACCTGAACTGCATCAACTGCTGCAGAGACTGCTGCTGCAACGGCTGCTGCGGCGGGTTGCTGGCGCTTCCGGCTGCATCCAGATAGAAGACGTTGAGGACCATGTACATGAAGAAGGTGGCGCCGATCAGCAGCAAAAGGGGCCTCTGCTTGGCCAGCAGGACTCGGGCCATCCGAAGCACGGCCATCTTGGCCAGACTAGGCTGCACAGGCCATGTCGATGGACAATCCTGTAATATTAATTGGATGTTTATTATTATAAGGCGGCGCAGTAGAAAAAAATTCGGTAACAATGAAGCCCTTGGCGATGACGTAAACAAACTAGCTTTTGCATAGCCAGGGATTAGACATGTCTACATTTCCCTGGCCGTATGTCCACAATGTCAATGTAATCATGTCGAGTATGGTATCATTGTAAAGGCCAACCCTTTGCGCACGGCGCCTATTCCGTGTATTTCCAGATTAACGCCTCAAAAATGCGCCTACCGTATTTTTGCTAATAATCCATCTGGTGTTTGTCCGACCTGATAGTATCCTTATTGACCTGAAGGTGGCAGAAGTGTGCATCTGTGCGCCATCTATGCGTGAAGAATACTACTACATGGTAAATCGGCGGGCCTTCTCATTAAAACTGTTCATACTGCTTGTAGGTTTTTCCCCAATTTTGGCAATATAAATCATTCCGTGACTCTGATACTTATCCCCCTTCCGGGCCAAGGTGTTGCCGAGCACACCCTTTGAGTGCACGCAAAAGTGGTTCTGAAAAGAAGCCGTGACGAGGCGCCCCCGCAAAATATTGACCTAAGCATTAGCCAAATGGGTCATTTCAAAAGCAATGTTGGCCAACATCAAAGACTAGAAGTCGCGCAGTCCAGTAATCTAGCCCCAACCCCGGTGGCATGATCTCATCTGCAGGTAGAGAGCCACATTATCCCGCAGGCAATGTCCTGAGGTCTGGCGGCCTTTGAGGGGGGGTGAGGACGGAGGAAGGCCATAAATCGGCAGCCCTTTTTTCCTTCCAAATGGAGTCGTTCAGACACCTCCCTGGTTCTCGAAAAAGGACTGTTCAGAAAATCCAATTGGGCCAAGGGAGACTCTCTCTCCTTAGATCACTGCCACTCCAGAAAGTTTCAATCAAGGAGAGGAAACACGAGGACTCGATTAGCACGTGCTGAAGGGGAGACCAAGGAAGGGTGACTGACTGTGACATGGGGTGAGGGGGTTATAGCCTGTGCCATCATGGGCTCTGGTAACACATGTTTGCTCTGAGACAGACGTGGGAATCTTCATAGTATACTCCAGCCATGCCTTTCAGGGAGGCTGATGAACGCATGTACGTAATTATGTTTGTACAGTCCAATACGTAGGTACTGGAATAATCGTGCTTTCTTTGTTCAACGCATGCTGCACTACGTGTTCCGCTCTGTTGGCTCGTTTTTGAGCATACGGCTACGTGCACCTGTAGCTTTATGTAAACGAGTGCTTCGGTGTTATTTCGCCCTGAACATGGTACAGTACAATATTTTGACAATATGCTGTTTGTCAAAACCTTGTTATGAAATGTGCAATTTGGAATATTTTTACAATGCAGCCAGATTCAGTCTCTCTTCCTTACAAACATTAATCCAGAGAATAGTGCTGACGTCACATCTGTTGATATAACTTAGTTATTATCTCAGTAGTTGAAGCAATAATAAGAAGGCATTCCCGGTATTAAACATTTTGATTGCAAGTCATAAATTGAACTGAGCCAGCCAATATTGTCCACATAAAACCTATCTTTGAACGCTTCTTTTATATAAATTAAGGAGTCAAGGGCAGAGTTTCAGATGACGGGGTTTGTTAACCATGTGTGACTGTGAATGACATAGGGGAAAGGGGAAGATTTTTTAAAAAAGCCGGTAGTTAGTAGCAAACTTGTTAAGCAGGGAAAAAATTGGCAAGCTCCTTACGTACATTTGTATGATCAGCTTCAGTGGCTGGTGTCATAGCCTGTGTGACTCACACGAGTTGGGACGAGGTCCAAGGTGCCTCACAGGCTATTACTCTTGACCATGTGCATTGTCCCGGACACAACTTACGGTTGCCAAAAAACTATACAGAAAACAAGAGATAACAAGCGTGCATTAGCCAACCAAAGACACGCGACGTTACCTCATCGTGCAGCATCCGTGGGAACAAAAACTAGGGAGACTCTCTGACGGTACAGTCCCCTCCATACCTTCGGATTAATTACCTGGAAAATGTTTCCGTCTTTTTAACTCACCGAGAGAAAAGAGAAGGAACGACGGAAATGCCCCCTCATTTCTCTTTCTAAGCCCCCCCACTTAGGCTTACTTAGCTAATTAGCCCCCCCTTTTTTTGCAGTGTAGATCATTAATAGAATAACGTTTTGTTACGGCACACCTGTACTGCTAGGACTGTATTAAACCATGGGGAGAAAAGAATGCTGAAATTTTTAGATGGCCGTGACTTGGAAGGCTAAAAATCGTACTCTGAAAATATACTGGGAGAAGAAGAGGTGTGTTAGAAGAAGGTTCCTGGTAAAACTACACGCCGGAGAGAGAAAACGTAGCACAGCCGGTTTTCCACTCCGGTAATTACATTTTGCAGTGGCGCCTGGCGTCGAAGGCACGGACACTCTCCGAGTCCGGGTAATTGACGACTGACGACCGGAATGTCAATGAAGAAGTAAGGATGGAGAGAGGAAGGCTCGGTCATAAAACGTGCTGGAGGACGCCTTTGGAAAACACAAATTTTCAGAAGGGAGAAGAATGAAAGAGAGAGAGAAAAAAATTAGATGGAGAGAAATCCAGCTTATTTGCATATCTCGGGAAGCGATTGTGTCCGGACTCTCTGTGGAAAGAGTTATAACCGACGCATACATTTTCTTCACCTGACGCCATCTCATTTCAGGGTATAGTCGACGTGAATTCAACTCAAAATCATATTGGTCCATGGTCCAAAAAATTTCACTGTGTTCACTCAAGCAACTCTTTAAAAAAAATCTTTGTGGAGTGCTGTGGATTTCGAGAATCACTCTAAAAATTGCAGATCACCCTTCAATTTGAGTTGAAGTATTTGCGGACCAGAATTCAAATGCTGTTAGTTTTTTTGTGTGTGAAATTTTCACTGGGAAATTTTTAGAACTATTTAAATACCACCCTGTATATAGTTGAAGGTCCTCTTCTGATAGCGGCAGTGACTTTGAAGAATGTCAACAATGTCAATTAAACGTACCCATCGACAAACTGGAGAGGTAACGTTGGCATGTCAGATGGTTACATGAGCCAGTGATGTTGGATCAAAGAGTGCCAATGCCATCCTCTCGAGTATGACGGCCTTCAACTATATATT
Source organism: Catajapyx aquilonaris (assembly GCA_000934665.2). NCBI lineage: Eukaryota > Metazoa > Arthropoda > Diplura > Dicellurata > Japygidae > Catajapyx > Catajapyx aquilonaris. The sequence goes on from KZ538538.1 coordinate 10,480, forward strand.
TTTCTCATACTAAAGCCAGCTGTGGAATCACATCCGGCAGAAGCCAGGGACAGAAGAAGAAAAAAAAAATTGTCTGGTTTTGACACTATTGAGTATAAAAATAATGTTGGCTCGCATATAAAGGAGCAAAGGAGGGAAAAATAGAATGAGACGTTGTCCCAAAATCCGGACCTTGGCTTCTTCTATTTTTTATTTTTTTAAAGGCTCCGGTACCACAGCTTGAAGTGTCTCTTCCGACCTAACCCAACAGTATATCCGGGAGCTGATCCGTTATTGAACCCACGTCGCCAAAACTTCATTATAGCCTCCAGGTTCGGGGGAAAGGACCACCCCACACACACCCAAAAAAAAATGCAGCGGAAATAATAGATGTAGATTGGATGGCCTGGGTCCAAATTGCGTGACGTCACTCGCAAGTGGGCCTTGAGACTCTACTATAAACAGTATAAAGGACTCTGCTCCTTCACTTCCTTCCTTTTCCTTTTGATCTGTCCTGAGACACTGAGGAAAAGGACGGGACGAAGAGGTTGTTATGGAAACTCCGCCGGTCTTTTGTCTTTTGCGGAAGTTCGGCGGCAAACTCCGAGCCAAAGCCAGTGAGTGATGAGTGTACAGGGTGTTACAGCAAGTAACCACTCGCAAATTCGTGCCAAATTGAGTAACAGTGTGGCACGTTCTGTATAAGAATCGTGTATCATCACCAACGTGCATGTAGTACTACGTTCCCACTGAGAGCGGCAGTAGTGTGCAGACATGCAGCATATGACTCATCACCAACGTGCTTGTAGTACTACTTGCCCCCGGAGAGCGGCAGTAGTGTGCAGAGAGGGAGGAGATGAGCGCCATCTAGTGAGGGGAAGAGCAGGGCAGTGTTGCCAAATTTACTGCTATAAATGAAATGGAAATATTAACTCGGAAAGCAGCCAGACGAATCTGGAACCGCAATTGGCACACCCTGTATTAGCGGGCAACTTTTGAGCGGTGAGCAAAAGCAATCCACAAAGTACACTACAACACGGCAGTAGTTTCTCTCTCCTCTCTACACTTGGCTAATGAGCTCTCAAGTGCAACTTGGATTCCCCTGCCAAATTAAGCTCCATTTACCACCCCCCACCTCCACCACCCCCCAGCTTGATGAGTCGTTCCAGCTACGGACTGGTACGAATAAAGCGGTTCCGGAAATTAGTATTCGGAGAGGTATGGGGGAGGGTATCTCTCAAAGAAACAGAGGCTCCTAGCCTGGAGGTCTGGTTGATTGATTGGCTGCCGTCTAAAGCTTAGAGAGCATACGTTTTTAGCACAAAAGACCTCAAACTGGAGCAGCTCATTATATTATGCACATACATAGGATGATCTTCACATTTTATTTTATTTTTTGTGTGAAAAATTGTACTTACCTAGTCGTTGTCCGGCTATCGTCTCCATCATAGTCCCCCAGATAGTCTCTCAGTGACGATGAAGCCCGTTAGCTGCGGTAGGATGATCCCTGCAGAAAAAAAGACCGGAGAAGGAAGGAAGCGTGTCAAGTGCCACTCATTAATCGCAATAATCTGGGCGCCGGAGAGGGCAGCACGTGCAGGCCTTTGCACTCTCCCATGCACCTATGTACACGCAACAAAAAAAAAGGCAACAATGATTCCCATACCACTTCCGTAGTACTCATTTCTGACCTCCAGAGTGGGTGGCCATTTGTGCCGAATCCGTCGTGAGAAACATCTTACAGCTATGAACAATCAATTATATTGTTGTTTCCGACTGCGACTCGCCAACGTGTGACGTCACAAGTTGACGACTCTCTTCCAGCTCCACCATGTTTTGGCCAATTTGCTCACTTTTGCTTTTCTCGCAGAACCTATAGCTGAAAATGTGAGCTCGTACTATACACCAGACTGAACTAAGATATAGGCTCACTTTCCCTCAGTGTATACACACGCGGAATTGGCTTGTGTGTAGCTCGAGCAATGATTATTGTCCATTGTTCAAGTTTTATCTCAGCACTTTGGACCATAATTGGGACTCTGTGCTGGTCTCTTCGTAATCGGATTATTATTTGCCTTTGTTCGTGTATTTCCGGGCGCGTACCTAGTACGTAATGTGCGGGTACAGTCATGCAGCCATTGCAGGTGACATGTACACTCGTGACTAAAACCATTAGCACGTCCAGAAACTTTAATTAATTAATCTATACCCCCCCCCCCCAAACGTTACGTTAAAGTTAGACAACCTCTCTGAATTCCAGCCGGGGAATTCCCGTTAACAGACCGCTGGAAAAAACTTTGCCGGCTCTTTCCAGTGCTTGAAAATAGGAGTTTATAGGGTGGGGCTTAAGTGACGATTTCGGGGGACTAAACTGGCGATCAGCTCCACTTGAACTCGGGAATGAAACAAGGAAAACGACGTCATTTTCATCCAACAGTCCTCCGACCTTCGATGAGAGAGAGAGAGAGAGAGGGAAAAAAAGAACTCCTTTTTTCAAGTAATAAGGGTTACATGGGTATAGAAGCTTAGAAAGCCGAGGTTAAAATTACAGCCAAAGCCTCTCTCGGTATATTGGGTTGGAAGCAGCAGCAGCCTGCAAGCATCCAAAACGTGGCCTTAATCCCTTTTTGCCTGGGTAGTCCAGATAACAGCGTTTTTGCAAAATTCTCTCAGCAGAATATTGCGAATCCTAGCCTTAGGCTTAAAAACATACCTCCTTGAAGAAAGGGGGAAAAAAAGTTTTTTTAAATGAGTGATGGACAACAACCGGGGGAACTTCAAGTGCGATCATTTTGCGAATTTTTTGGTAACTTTTTTGCAGTGACAGAGCCCGTTGGCATATTGGCAACCGGCCTAAAATGGCTACGGTTTATTGGCATCCGACGATGTTTGGAAGGGATCAATGAAACGTCAGTGGGGGAAATATTGTCGAGATGTAATGCGATTTTTTTTTTCGCAGTGGTTATCGACAGCCCCAAGGGTTGTTGCGATATGGGTTACCAGTGTGCGAAATTCGAGCAGAAACCATCAGATTTTCGCAACTTGGCCCGTTATAGACACAAAACACTAGCGCGGCACAAAATTTGCAAAATTCTTTTTAATGCGGTCGATCGTACATTTCGCACAATTTTGTTGGAATTAGTCCACGCTAATTATGCGACTTGTGTGGTTGTGCGCGCAAACTGATCAATAATTATTTGTGGTATTTAGTGATGACGAGGTGAGTTTAACCCTTACTTTAAACGTACACGGGGCGTAATATCCACGCTAATTACAGGGGGGCAAGTTTCATTAAATTTTAGGGAGAAGTTGAACCTAATTGCACCGCATAGTTGTGGCTCTTGACGTAAACAGTAGCGATTTGTTAATTAGTTCGCGTTTTTTTTTCCTAAAATAGGTAATTGCAATATGTAGCGTCGTGAAAAATTTAGGCTCGTGGCAACATGATAATCGCAAATACCACAAAAAAGTCAATAAGTATTATGCAGATGTGCTACTGCGGATTGCAAATTAATGGGATCCAACTGAAAATTAAGCTGGATTTTCAGATCCGATTGCGCTATTTTTTTTAAAATCCTCTTTACGAGCATCCATCTGCAGAATTGTGCAAATATAATCCGATTAATACGCAGGGACGCAATGAATGTCATACGAACGTGCGTCAAGACATTAATCGCCTTCATTAATTACATGCAATAATAATTTAGCAAATTATGTATATGTTTACAGCACATCAATCGGTTCGGAAAATTGGATGCGCCATTATTATTATTATTATTATTATTATTATTATTATTATTATTATTATTATTATTATTATTATTGCTGGAGATATAATACGCAAATTGCATCTGGCCATGCAACCCTTTTCACATATTTTTATCTCCGGATTTCCCACCCAAATGTGACGGGAAACGAGGACATCTGATGCGACCGTAAATTTTATTTGCGGTTTTTATTTGCGTCCCTTGCGCATTTGAATGGAAAATGAAAGGAAAAAAAAGATAATAATAGGAAAAGAGCCGTGAACCACACGAACATTGCGATGCATGCAACTATAACATCTGACGCCAGCATCAAAAGCAGCAAGGACATCATGTCATGATGGCCCCACAGCATATATGGTTTTTGGAGGGAAATGGACCTGAAGCCTTCAACTTTCCGCGCCAATTACCAAGACAAGCAAAGTTGTGAAGCTGCGTTTGTTCGGGCTCAGCACATTAATGTTTACTCGAATCCTCTCCCGCCGAGTTAATCGCTAATTAGCTTCTCGGGATAGAAGCAAATGCGACCAGGCAACTGGAGCAAAAGCAAGACCTCGCAAATCCAGATGATTTCTTGAAATGTATCGTCCCTAGTATACATATTACATGCTCTCCAGAAATAATTGCATTAAGGAGAGAGAGAACCTTGCCCTTTCGCACTATAGGATTATTATCATTGCATGTGGGCTTGCATCTCTCTCTCAGAGGAATATTCCCCGTGGATGATGTTTCGTTTACTTGATCCCGCACCATCAGGACCAGTTGGCAACTCACCCATTCACGGTTTATATCGGTTCAAAATCTGGCTAAAATCTAGACCCTGGGGAGGTAACTGCCGAGTGACTAATGAAAAAGCAGGCATACACCAAAATTGCGAAAAACTGAGAGGAACATTTTTTATGGTTGCAAATGTGGAGTTGCGAAATATGCAGCTAATTTCGCAAACAGAATGTTTCACACTCTAGCTATAAAAGGTGAAAAGTTGACATTGCTGAAATTGGCATAGCTTGAGGATATGCTTTGGAAAGTACTGTACTGCATAAAGTAATGAGACTTGACTAAACCCGTGGAAATATTTGTAAACCGTCTCAAAAGCATCCGAAAATTAACCGGGTAATTAATTAGCGGGGTAGCATATCTCAGTCTACTAACAATACATTAAAATTTGGTTTTGCACATGCGAATGAAATATAAAAGAGTGCAAGAATGGGCCTGCCATGGTTAACTACGGCCTGTTATTTTTTGTGTAACGTATAATGAGGAGAAAGTACGCACCCAACATCACATCGTTAGTTTGACTTGTAATAATTTTATGGTGCAAAACCAACAAAAGGCTGTCAGCCAAAATAAAAACAAAAAAAGTTCATGAAAGGCTGTTTTTCCCCCGTTCATTTTCGTACCTGCCAATTTTTCCCGCTGATAAAATTTGCATTTAGCAGGTACTTTAAATTGATCAACTTACGACTTAAGTGAACTCTAAACGAATTGGCATTTTTTTGGCAGACGTTTTGCAAAATGTTATGCCCCCCCCCCCTTCTGTTGTCAGTCGATGTGTATATGCGCCCTTTTGGTGTATAAAATCACCCGGAAAGTTTTCCATGTTTGTGGTTGGCTTTATACGCAGCATGTGGGGAAGGGGAGGTCTGCTCTAAAAAAGGGTCCAGAGCACAGGATGCTGGAAAAGGTCCGGCCAACCGGCAGCAAAATAAGCTGAGTTTCAAACTGGCACGAGTAATACCATTTGCGCCAATGCCACATCAAAAGATACTGAGAGCAGCTATCCGGGGGATCAAATTCGACGAAACGGATGGAAAAACACACAGCACGTACACGTACACATAGCAGTGCAGTGGGTCAAAATAGTTCTGGACACACATACAGAAAAAAAAGAAGGAAATCTGCCTCTCAACAAAGAGACAGCCCCAAGCATATTAAGGGGGGGGATTCAATGTTGTGGAAATTATTGCCAATCATAGACTATATTATTTGTGATTCACTCCATAAACAATATTATATTTTGACTCATCACCTACATGTTCAACAATTAGAGGGCAGAGTCGTAATATAGTGCCCTGGTGGACTTTGTCCGCGAAGTGACTCATCACCAACTTGCATGTAGTACTACTTTCGCCCTGAGAGTGGCCTGTCCAGAGAGGGATGTGCCAACTGGTAGTTAGCCTATATCGTACTATATGTCCAAGTTGGGGGGTGGGCCAAAATTTGGCAACGGTTCAGCTACTATAGTGTGTTCATAATACAGGTTTTACCATGTATAAAAATTAGGCCAATTCCAATCATTAAAAAAAATTCCTCCTGGGATCATAATCGGAATATTCAATGAATGGCGGCCATTAATCCGACAGCAGATTGTCCCGTCCGCAACAATCACTATTACCTGCGAATCGATATGCTATTTTTTTCGCGAAAAAAAAACAAATGGGTTGAGGTGCGTGGAAACCGTTTAGAAAAATAATTGAGGCGGAAATGCAACATAAATGAGACTTTTTTTTTTTTTCGGAGGCTGGGGTAGTGAGGCGTTGATGAAACAAATGCATCGTTAAGAGTGTGAGATGGATTTAAATGGCGCTCGTTTGAGGCCCATTACAGCCCGGATGAGTTCGCACATTTGCACATTCCGAGAGCTGGAAAAAAAGGGGGGGGGGGGAGAGAGAACTGCACGAATGTAATATGCCAGGTAGAAAATTAACACAGTGGCGTTCGCTGTCGACGGTTTAATTCGCGACCCAAACTGAATTTTTACTCGCCCGATGCGGCCAAACCACCTGCTGCAGGAATATTTTTGGCAAAAAAAAAAAATCGACATAATTTCACGCCAGAAAAAAACCGCTCGAATCGATCATCTGGCCTATTATTTTTTTAAAAAGTGCAATTGATAAACGTTGGTTTCGCACCGGAGACATGTTTGACATCTGGTTTGTTTTTTTTTGCCAACAAATGTGGTTCGTGTCAAACTAGCATCAATTAAAAGTTGGGTACGACACGGTATTTATGATCCTGTCCTTCACACATGTATCTGCGGGTATGGCAAAATAAAATGCATGCCAAATTTTTTTGTGTGGGTCGGGCGACAGTTGTCTGCACCAGACGGCTGGGTATAATGCCAAAAAACCGACTACAAAATAATCCGCCGAATTTTCATTCTCCCGCCCCATACACAATTTGCACTAACAGTAGGGGGTAGGGCTATTGTTTCTACCCCCCACTTCCCAAATAACTTTTCGCAAAAAAGCAGATGGGGGGGGGGCTAACTGTGGAATTCGCATCACACGAGCGTACGTAAACGGTCTGCTGTCCTTTGCAGTCCCTGCCATCAAAGCAAAACTGATTCGCAACTTTTTTTTTCCCAACCCTTCCTGTACCTCCCCAATCGAGTCAAAAGCTGGAGGGAAATATTTTCGGAAACCAAGAGGAACGTGCAATAAATTTTGTTTGCATCAAAACAACTTCTAAGTAGTCGAGCAGAAAATTCGCAAAGTCTGGTATGGAAAGTGCCAATTTTGCAGCGGACAACAATTCAATTAAGTGGAGGTGTAGCGCATAGTTGTGTGTTTTCCGGGCTTGAACTGGTTCAATAATTCGCGCAAGTCGCGATTTTTTTTGTTCCTGTCACTTACATTTGCCAAAAAATGCCATTGAATTCACAGCCTTTTTTTTGCGAAATATTTTCATTTGGGAGCCTCTCCATTATCGAGTCGTGCTAAGCTCATCAAACTCTCTCGGATCAAAATTGCAACTGGAAATGAAATTTGCAGTTTTGGCGACACAAAGGCAACAACATTTTGCGAACAAGAAAAAAAATATATATGGGTCTCAACTTTGAAGCGACAGCAGCAGATACGAGCAAATTATTATTAACGAAGCTTGAATCCTTATCTCCACATTTTCCCATAACATAAAGAGGCCTCGCGTAACCAAACAGGAAATTACATAGCCAAGACTTAACAATGGTTCTTACTTCAGCAGCCTGGCTCTAAAACGAGTCCGAAATTACGTCAAAAGCCCACAAGCAGCAAATGTAATAAAAAGAAGAAGAAAAAGAAGGAGAAAGTGTCCCAATGTCATACTTTGAGTGTCGGCCATTCATCCTCGGGACCCACAGAAAAAGAAGTTAGATGATACAAAAGGTGTGAATAATGTGACTCTATTTTTTTCCTCGACTATATATATTTTTTTAATATGAAAAGAAGGATAGGAGAGTGTAATCCAAAGGATGAGCCCGAGGCGTAATAGAAAAAGGAAGACATCACTTTTTTTTTTCAGCTCCTTCTCCAAAAGATGTTAACCTCGACTTTTTCCGCGGGGCCCGGAAGCTTTAGGTCGCAATTTTATTTGGCGGGATAAAAAATGGCGACTCGTAAATCCTGTGGAGGCGTTTGTTTATTTATTTTTATACCGGAGCCCCCGCCAGTCTTTTGCTCCGACCTAGGTTGTCAAATGGGCCAAATTATAGGAAGTAAGTTTTTTTTTTGGGGGGGGGGGGG
>KZ538538.1:18737-63630 GCA_000934665.2 Catajapyx aquilonaris
GGGGGGGAAACTTGTTGCGCGGCGTACTGGTCAAGGCAGCAGTAATTAATTTTTGGACATCTAATTATTGCCAATAATGCATTTTCTCTCTCAATATATTTCGTGTGCAGCTCGTGTAACTGTGGCGTGTGATGTACAGTACAGCTGTACAGAGGGGTATGTAATTGACGAGTAAATGAAAGCGTGTTATGAAATAATTAGCAATATTGCGTTGTAATAATGCCATGTGCATAAATTGTAGTATGGTTAATGTAATCATCCGGCCCCTTGTTGTTGTGGTTTGCAGGTTGCAGAATTCTTCGCGGAAAATCTCATGTGCCAATAACCATGTCCCAATTTTACGGTTTACAAAAATTACTGCTTGGCAAGGTTTAAAACCATTAGCACTTTAAAACACCATTTTGTGTCTGTTAAATGAGCTTTTTAATAGTTAAAATGCTAATTCGTTGCAGTGCTAATTCATATCCTGTCCAACATTGCTTTGACAGCTGCAACAATTAATTTGAGGATCTAGTTAATGTTGTGAGTTGCATTGGCGGGTCCAAGGACGACCTTGTGGTCGACCTTCCAGTATCGCATCGGGGTCCTCAGGTTAATTCTGTCAAGAGTATACTTTAATTAAAAGAGTAGCCGAATCTATAAGCCCCTCGTAACATTTCTGGAACAATCTCGCGTGTACTGAATGTAACTACATATTAATTACTGTAGCATAGCCCTTCCCCACTATACGACCACTAAATGTTATTACCTACAGTGATTACTACAAAATGATTGCTCTCTAATAGGGGTTTGCTTTTCCTAATGGTTTTGCTGTAACTACTACTATGAATGGTACCGCTTTGCAATAATTTATTGTCACCATTGCGCCTGATTCAACCAGCCATTAACGAAATATCAAAAAACCTTACTTTATAGCATCCGGTCCACTCTGTAATTATTACTTGTTCGTAAGTGTCGTAACATATACGATACAAGTACGATTTTAATACACTATAGTAGAGCGGTACGAATATTTCTTCAGGAGGATTCTTTTTTACTTGAAGAAATAGATTCAATCAATTGCATTTATCTGATAGTTTTGTTTCCAATTTTTACAACATGTTACTACCAGGAGCGTTTTCCTTTTCTCTCTCTCTCTCTCTCTCTCTCTCTCTCTCTCTCTCTCTCTCTCTCTCTCTCTAGAAAATGTAACTACCTAAAATCGTTTCCAAAAAAAGAAAAATCCAGGCGTTCGTTCCCTGGACGGCCCTTTTCCTTTCTGGTTTCTCTCGCCATTGAGCGATTGGTCCTGGGTGTACCTTCCGAATTAACCGGCCAATCGCCAAAATCCCTGCCCCAAATTCCCCCAATAATCATCCCCAGAAAAAGGAGAGAGGGGGGGGGGTGCTGGAGCCGGCAGTTAATCAATAGGCCCCCAGAGATAATTGCAGTAATAACCACCACTCCGAATAATAATAATGTTGAAATAAAAAAAAGTGTAACACATAACATGCATGATGCCTCGCATGTTTTTTTTTATATATACGAAAAAGCACCTTAGCGTGACTTCCGGGGGCTCCCATGTCCAATTGGGTCTAGGGTTGACTACAATCGGTTTTTTGGAGGGGTGGTTGGGTGGTTTTATATCCCCCCCCCCCCCCAACCCTCACTTGTGGAAATTCCGTCGTTCCGGTGGCCTCCCAAAGGCGGGGGACCTCCCCCTCCACCACCCCCAAAAAAAGAGGCCGCCTTTTCACTGCATATTGTTAAATTGGGTTGTGGGCATGTCACGTTGTTACAGAGTTACGCATACACATTGAACCTCCGGTAAGCCCATTTTTTTTATCCAGAGCAGACAGGAGGCTTGTTTAGAAAGTGTATTTTTGTTGGAATGAGGCAATGTGTCGCGTGCAAATGCTGGGTGAGAAAGGCATGGACTCAATTACAGTACATTCCCCCGCAGGGTTACAGCCATTGTTAAAACTCGGCTTTTTTTTAATGAGTAAAATGTGGTGCGCACATTTAAAAAAAAATGGCATAAGAAGTACACAATATGATATAATTAATGAAATACGAGATTACAAAAAAATACCTAATAGGCTTATTCTCTCCGTGCTGATGTTTGTCCGACCTGATAGTATCGCTATTGCCCTGAAGGTGGCAGAAGTGTGCAGAGGAAGTATGCGCCATCTGTGAGCAAAAAATAATACTACGCGGTAAATCGGCGGGCTATCTCCGCATTAAAGTCACTATCATAATGATTGCAGGTATTGTCAAATTTTGGGAATGAGTTCGCTAGTTATAGTATAAAAGTAGGTCTATAATATGTCTGTGCATTTTTTTAGCGATGTGTGTCCTCTTTTTAGCACGAGCGAGCCGTATATTTTCCATTATTCCCGGAGATTTCGATCGAAATATGCTTTCATTTTAACGCCCCCTCCCCTCCTCCTCCTCTTATAATTGTCAGCCCACCCTTTCATTGATCTTTTTTACGACACTGCAAATGGTATGTACATACAGCCAGTGCCGGTAATGGAATCCTGCGCTACTTCATTACGGCCCAGAATATTTCTGAAGCTCATTTTTACGTCAGTTCCGAAATTACGCCGAGAGCAGGTCTCTGATTACACGCCCATCCCCCCCTCCCCCCCCCCCAAATGAAGAATGGTGCATGTCCCAAAATGTGAAAGTTTTAAAAGTAAAATGTCAACGAACAGTATGAAAATGACAAGTTGTTTATCCAGCATGTTGCTGCAATATATTTTTTTTCCGTGCGCCGCATCATTTTATAGCGTTTGTTTATGTGCTCAAAACAGGGTGATGGTAAATACTATACATGATAGCAATTTCGTCTGGATGCTAATTACTCTTTGTAGCGCATTTTGTTCAATATGAGATATACATTTAGTATGCAAAATTTGCTGTTATTCAGTTATCCAACTTTCCATAATATAACGTGATATCAAAGGCAATTAGTGCGACAAAAAAAATAGTAATGCATGTCCCTATTGTTCGGTACATAACTGCTCCCAATTTGCTTCCCATTGTTTCAGAGCATGTAAGGATTTAAACCCTGATTATAACCGTTCGATATTTTGTCCATTATTTCATTCCCCCTCACTACCCTCTCCCCTCCACTAATTTAAAATAATAAAAAAAATCCCGATGCAGCAGTTATTATGTCGAAATCAAATCCCGGTTTCCAATTACGGCTACGACCATTGCGTGCTCCATTTACGACTGATTACTCCTAGAAAACTACTCCATACAAATTGTGGGTCGTTTACCCCCAGATGTTCGACCTTTTTTATATTATTTTCTGGGGATGTTCTCTTCCTGGTATTTGAATTGTACTGTACGTACACAGTGAAGTGCAGCATATCATGTTCATTATACTAACCTACCCTCACTAAGTGTGTGTGTGTGTGTCAACGACCCTCCTCTTCCTTGACACTAGAAACCAAAGCAGCATCTCATCTTCCCCCATCTGGCATCGCCCCTATTTTTAAACACCGTCTCCGGTCCAGAGGCAGAAAACGGAGCCTGTGGCTGCAGCAGCACTACTGTAATTCATCTCAGGGGCAAACCAACCCCTTCTTGGGATGGCAGAGGGGGGGCAAAACATTCAATAAAATAATTAATGGCTGTATGATGGGCGCTCTGCTGGAGTAGCTCTCGCCCTTGCTCATGATAAGCCCACTCCTGCATATCTGCAGCTGGGATCCTACTTTTTTTTTTCTCCGAGTGGTTGAGGTGGGGGAGAGGGGCATAAAAAAAATAGAAGAGTACAAAAAAAAGTGCAACAAAGAGCCGCATATCAAAGTCTCACAACACGATATTTTCCCAAGCTGCGCTCTCAAAGGGGTAGCCACGACACCTTTTTTTCACGTCCTTACTTATGTGTGACACGTGCTTTCAAAACATGGGCATTTCCATTGGGAATTAGTGATTGGAATAAATAAATAAATAATACAGTACGTTCACAATTACGTAAATAATTCATTAGGTAATGTATGTAATTCAGGTGTTAATGATGTCGTATACAGGGTGACTCTAATGTCTGGATGCATAGGTAATTGGATTGTATTGTTGGGCTTTCCAGTTGTGCCAACTATAGCAAACTATTGTTGTAAGTTAGTAAAGGATGAGTTGGTATACGGTTGGAGTTGGCACAACTGAAAACCAACAATGCAGTCCAATTACCTATGTATCCTGACGCTTTAGAGTCACCCTGTGCAATGATTGTAGCCACATGTTACAGTCGTTATATAATTGCTAGTTTAATTAATAATACTATAAATACCTCATTATTAACCTAGTAGTTTACACTCATTACTTGTCATTATTATTAATTATCAAATTATATTAGTGAACAGCTAAATTTTTTTTTTGCATAATCAGCTAATTTAGCAGACACGAATTTACTGTTATCTTTATTCGCCTCAACATGCTGATTAAAAAATTCGTCGATGAAATTTTTTTTCGTGCAGGTCAAGAGCAATGTTTCCGATTGATGGAGTCAATTTTTTGGATGGGTATATCGCCCAGGCTGTTTATGCGGCATCATGAAATGTCAACTCCATTTCGATAACAGGGTTACGGTCCGTTTTTTTTTCTTCTTCGGCGGAATAAAAAAAGGCGGGAGTGTCGCGTGTAATATCGTAATTATTAGATAAGGGAAGCGGTGGCCTGGTGTGCGATGTATAATTACATAGGTAAACACCATTCCTGCAGATAGTTTTTTTTTCTCTCTCGTCCTATAGCCCCTCCATGCCTATCTAGCGTTTGTTCGGTTGATTAAAATATCGGAAAGGGGTATATTACTATAGGTCTGACACTAGCAGGGTTAATTAATTAATTTACGTCAATCTTATTTTCGCTCAAGGTTTTTGCTGGTTCCCTCAGGCATCATTCGCAATGTTCACTCTAGTGAAACAATTTTGCACGGATTTAATCACAGGAACATGCACATTTTTTTTCCAGCAAAGCCAATGCGCGGGACGACAATTTTTTTTTGGCAAAGTAATTATTGTAGTTCGATATTGCATGATGTCGCGTTCTTATGACCGGATTCTTTTTTTTGTGATATACGGGTTATATTTCCGGTGTAGTGTTCCGGACCTCGACGGTTCATTACGGGGATGCGAAAACAAACATGCCCGCGGTGCACTACAGGGCCCAAAATGTTGTTTTGTGACAAGCAGACAAAACTAACAGTGCGGCATCGGATGGCACGTGCGTTTTCACATTATGAAGAAGAAATTAGACCGTTATGTAATTACACTCCAAAGAGTAGCCAACCGTGCTCACTATACGTATACGCGTGTTTATCCAAATTATGCAAATATATTCCAAGTTATAGTCAGCTGAATTCCCAAAAATAATATCATATTATGGCAGGAATTAAAATAACATTGTCGAATAACACCATTCGCAAGTCTGCATATAAATTTTTTGTAGTGCAAAATGAACACATTCCTTTTCCCTCCAGGATAAATCCCACCTTGTTAACCCCCCCCCCTCCCCCAAAAAAAGGAGAGAAAAACCAGAAGCAACAGGAACAATTTCCAGACGATTTCATCCGAAAATCCGGGCGTGGAAAATGAGGCCGGAAGCTCGCCAGAAACGCGAATTGACAAGCTGCAAATTTCTGCACTCGCGAAAAGTGCTCCTCCCACACTCCAAATTTACTCTGGGAGGACTTAAGGGGGGGACGTGCAAAAGTAGTTAGCTCCCCCCCTTAGAACACAATCCCTCCATTTAGTCCCCCCTAGTAAACTTTTGGGATACAACACAACTGTTAGCAACCATCTTGGGCTGATGGGGGAAGAGGAAAAAAAATCGCAAAATTTCCTCTCTCGAAAGTTCCTCGCAGTGAATAAAAAAATTGTTTTCGACAAATCAATAAGTTTAAAGGCGCAACTTTGCAATTAATTTTGGGGAGAAAGGATATACAGGATAATATTTTGTCTACCATTCGATATGTACCATGCGCACTCTAAAATATTTTTGAGTGAAAATGGGGGGGGGGGGGGGAATAAGCATTTTCGCAAAATGCTCTTTTTTGAGTGAATTTTACTCCGCAAAGAGTGACTTTCGAGAGAAAAATTACTCGACAGAAGAATTAAAATGTGCATGAAACTGCTCTTTCAGTGAGCGAACAGTTTGAGTAATTTTTCGCTCAATCTGAGTGAAATGATATAGCTCAAAAATATTTCACTCAAGTGATCCACTCAATTTGATCCGCAATCAATCCAAGTAGAATATTGAGTGAAAAATCACTCAAATTGAGTGGAAAACAACTCAATTTTTTTAGAGTGGTTCAATTACATATTAAGGAATTCTGTAAAATATTAATAATCAAATAATTCGGATGCTGCAGTATGAGACTTTTATTCTTCTTTCCTCTCTTGGATACTGTACAAGTAGTCCTAAGAGGCTTAATAATGAAGAGCAGTCATCTTATTAGTTGATGAAACCAGTCAAGAGATGAATCATCTACTTACCGCCAACCGAATGCACTTACTGATGCTCTACTTAGGGGTAATTACAACGAATTGAGCTTGTACAGGGTGTCCCAGCCATACGCTGACAAAAGTTTTCCTAATTACCAAGCATCCGCTTCGAAGCATATAATTACCGCAAATTTTTTTTCCCCCCCTCACCACCACTCTTATGTATGCACGGACAAAGAGAGGCATTGATTTCGCACATTCGCATTCTGGAAAGAGCCGGCCCGTAAATTGCACACGTCCGTCATGCAAATGCAACACAAATGAAATTAATAACGGTCTGGTTAATGGCTTCCCCCCCTGTAGCCTGCAGAAGCTGCAGGAACTCTCGCCAAAAAAATTTTTTTTAGGGGACGCAAAAATAAGGGGCTCAAGATACGGTTTGGAGTCGCTAAAAAAAAATTCGCGAGCGGGAGTAGACCACAATGAAGTACGCTTTTCATCGGCGTCCCGGGATTGAAATCTAGTGGAATGGCTTTTGTGACTGTCTCTCAGGGGCTGAGAGAGAGGGGCGTTATATGAAAGGGGGGGGGGGGGGGTATAAAAATGACACACACAAAAAAAAAATGTTGGCGACACCAAAAGTACCGGTAGAGACACTAGCCATCATATTACATGAGCCCACCACCCATCAGTTTCTTTTTTCTCTCTCTCTCTCTCTCTCTGACCATAACTCTTTTTATTTCCAAGCCCTGTCCGGCAATGATGATTAACTACTTCCAGGACTCGTCCAGATTTCCTGTCGGCCCCACGCCTTTTGAATGATTCGTTACACAATAATTGAGGAGGGCCTCCATTGTTCAGTCTGATTGCGCGCTTCTGGCCGGAAACTTAACATCTCAAATTGCCATCACTATTTAACCATGCGTGAACTCATCCGGCAGGGGGGGTCACTGCTTTAAAATAAACTATCCTGAGCCATCTAATCCGCTTAGTCTCTCCGTCTGATGTTTGTCCCACCTGATAGTACCACCATCTCCCGCATGACTTGAGAGTGGCAGGAGTGTGCAGGGGAAGAGCGCGCCATCTATGCGTGACTATGCGTACTACGTGGTAAATCGTCCTCCAGCGGGGTACTAACATACGATGGAGATAATAAGCGGATTAGAAGAAGAACGATAAGAGTTCACTAGTAATATAGAATTGGCTAGGCATGACTTTGTCCCTACGAGCGGTGACTCATCACCAACGTGCACTTTCCCCGTGCAGTGGCAGTGCAGAGAGCATATGCGTGCCATCTGGTTGTGGCATATCGTACTACGTCCAAGTGTGGGCCGGGCAGTGTTGCCAAATTTTGACAACCTGTGGCCTAATGCTGCTGAAAGTTACTGCTATAAAAATTGCTGGACATTTCAATTTGTAGAAAACGCTATCTTCATAGTTCAAGTGATATTGAACAGCCGTTATCTCCTGCTGACGGGCCGTCAAAAAACGGTATAGTAGAAACAGTGCAACAAGCAGAGTAATTAAACCCTGTAACCATCATCCTTGCACACGAGTGAATCCGCAATCCACGGCGCAATTAAACATGTACGGCGGCGGTTCTGCATTGCGATGGAAATAATTAGCAAACAAAAAGCTTGTCAGAGATAGTGCACACAGACTTAAACGTCAAAGCATTCCCGAAATTTGCATATGGCGACGCACGCCCTATTAATATTCATATTATGAATACTGGCGGAGTCAGCCAGAAACACCCCCGTATGTATTTTGCAAAATGTTTGCCAAGATATATTCGCGGCGCTGCGTATGTTTGTCAAGGCGGCGGAATAACTAATTCAGCGGCAGAAATACGACACTCGACTGTTTTATTGTGCGACTCGCAAAAAAAATCGGCGAGATTCAATCTTACAGTGCAAATTGTGTTTCGGAAGGATTCCTTCTTCTTTTCTTTTTTTTGTGCACGCAAAAATTTCACGGGGCGACGATGTCTCTTCTTTGCTCAGAAAACTACAATAGGTTATAGAAACGACAAGGTCTCTCGAGAGGAGGGCAGCCCCCTTTTTTTCTATTCAATTTCGCAGAGAGTCTCGCAAAAATATCGTCTTTCCTTCTCCGCCTGTTGGCAACAATCTGGAGAAATCATCTCGGGACAACTTTTTTTAAACACTTTTTTAGCTTATTTGGCATGCTAAAAATTCGATAACAAATCCAACTGTATGAACGCCAGATGTACCTAGATGTCTCTTTTTTTGTTTTTCTTCCGATATATATCCAGGGGCGTGACAAATGTTGTTTTTGTTTCCTGAGGGGGTGAGTTGGAAGTGTCCAGATGGACAAAGTTGTTCCGCGTTTGGCAGAAGGAGTGTGAAGGAAGAGAAGAGAAGACAAAAACAACATTTCCTTTTTTTTCCCCCTTTCCATCCAACCGTACCTATACAGTGGTGTAAGAGTGTAAGCAAGCGGTGCACGTCGCTGGTTCCCCAATCGAAGAAGAGCCAGGGACACAATGGCCCATCAGTTCCATTGATCGGCTGCAGGGAAGTGGAAGAAAGAAGTACAGAGAAGGAGGACTAGGAAGGATACAGGCACGTTTTTTCAGATAGGAAAAAAAACGTATGTGATTATAGTAATGCAAATGTTTTTTTTTAAAAAAATCGGTACATTCCAGGAAATTTGTACACAAAAATCAGCACCAAAATATCATTCCTTGGATTTTAAAAAATTGGCGCCGGAAAAGGGGGCGTGTCCTAAGGGCGCATTCCGATTCCTGCCTGACGCAAATACCGGTATAATTTCGATCGATCATATCTTTCTTCAAATTAAAATTATGTTAAAAATAAGGAAGTCTATTTACATTTGGTATGCAAAATGTAGGCATGGCCCCCTTCTCTTGTCCTCAACCGTATCGGACTGTTTATACAACGGTCAAGAGGCACCAAAAACAGCTATTTCACCCCCTCATAAAAAAAGAAAAATAAGAATCTCACGCTTCCTTGACTGATCGGGATTCTCTTTACCAAACGGTTTTCACATCCTGCTTTCCGATTCCTCCTTCACTCGACCTCTCCCTAGTGTCCTTCTCCTCACCTCTTGTTTTATATATATTTATTTTGGTCTCCGCTGTATGCTTAAAACCGGTCTCTTGATGAAGTCAAAATGTACTCCGGCTTGGGGCATTGCACCTGCACTTACACAATCTGCAGGCTGGCCGCGTGTGGTCAGGAATTACGAGCATGTGCGGTCCATATGCTGCTGCACCTCCGGGTTATGTTTCAAGCCTAAAGGACTTAAACCACTTTTCCCTCATGGCCCATCCGGTCAGGCTTCCACCCCCCAAAAAAATTGGAGAGAGAGAGAGAGAGAGAAAAAAAATGCGGAAACACCTTTTTGCTGAGAAAATGTCCGGAGGGGTAGTGAATCGATGCAGTCCTTCCAGCTGGATGTGCCCGATTAGGCAGGGAATCCCTCAGCCTGAAGGGATTTATCTCCGGGGATTAGCTCCGGAGGGGGGGAGATGAAAAAAAAAACGAGGATTTCTTTTTTTATATATATATCCGAAGAGTACGGGATTCGGCCACGTCTCTTTCGCCCCCTTCACACGGCCAGATTTAGCCGATCAAAACTGTACGGAATCAATCGTCCGGAGCCATCGACCTCCACCGATATTTTGTTTATTTACGAGAAGACTATCGTACTATCTCTTACTGTATACATGGGAAAGTTTGTGTGTCTGTATATCACGGCTATCTAGCCCTTTTCCGGACTACTGAGAGTGCTGAAACTTGGCCACAATCGTGGCTTACAACCAGCTGATTGACGGTATAAATTATTGATGTACAAAAGTTATTAAAACCCTGTTCATAGTGTTGTATGTTGTTACCGCGACGCTTCCGATTGGCCCTCCGTTCTGCGCAGGAGCAATGGAGGCGGAGGCAGCGCCTCTGGTGGGTGGAAGTTCGCTGTTGGCTGGACCGGTCTATACATCGCCCAGTAATCGAAGCGGGGGTTTTTTCTAGTCCATTTAATAATTTTGTTATTTACAGTATTGTTTGTAGTATTTTATCCGGCAACTTGGGTCACATAGAGGCACCAGATTTTTTCCGATAGAAATAGTGCGGAATCAATCGTATGGAGGCATCGACCTCCTCTGCAACCGAATAAGGGTTAGAGAAAAGCGCCTTCGGCGTTTGTTATTTTTAGGGGTTGTGATTGGAAGGGGGGGGGGGGGGGGNGGCGCACTGCACAATTTTAAAAGTCGCAAAAACCGCCAGTGTTTTTGCTTATATATCCTCCGCCTCCGCTGCTTAACCTCACCGAGGCTAAAAACAGGGGCTGAGAGAGACAGTTTTATGGCGATGGATTCCAGGCTTTGTATATATGCAAAAAGCGGTCGCAAATTGGGAAAATTCGAGACTCCTGCTGCTGTTGGCTGAAAACTAAATTCAACTGGAAAAAGCTCCAGCGCAATAATGGTTTGGGATCAGAAATTGTAGGGAATCAGTTGCCTGCAATAATTAACAAAGAAAATTTTAGACCTATCAGCTAGATTGATAGCCATCAAATGACATAAACATTATTAGAAGCAGACGTCGATTGGAATTTTTAATTTGCGCAGTATTTTTGGTCGTAACCTGTACTTAGCAAATAGCAAATATTTTAATGTAAGAATATAATGTTATCTCATTTTTCTTCAGCGCTACACATGCCATTTGAGGTCCAAGGGTCTGGAACATGTGTTGGGCGCAATGTAAGGCAACTTCCGCGGTAAATGTTAAAACATTTTCCGTCGCATTATTCCCAACAGCTGAGAGAATATGCAGAAAAAAATGCAATTTAGTGGCCCTCGCCCTTAAGTTCGCCTCTTAAAATTTTCCACAACCCTGCCGAGATTCCCATTCGTTAAGCACACAAAAACTTTTTTTTTCCCCCCCTGGTGCAAAAGTGTAGCTATTTACATGCAATTAAAGCACACACCAAAAAAACAGGCCTCGTGCCAACCCGTCGGACACACACACAAAAAAAAGGTAATTTAAAAAAATCAATCGTATATCTGAACCGGTCATCGGCCTATTTCTATTCCCCATAATGTTTGCTCCCCTCTTGTGTTTTTAGATCAGTAACCTGTATGCCACGATATACATGCGTCTATACATAGACATAGCCTTTATCGATTTGTCTATCAGACTTGCTGAAAATAATATAGAAAAGGGCTGTCATATATTATATGATCACACCTGATAAAGTCGCACATCGGGTTCATAATAGGAAAAAAAAATCGTAATGAGCAACGGGATTCCCCACAATTTTCACGCACTGTGTAGTTACATTATGTCCAGATAATAATTATTATCCGAAAATTCGTGACAAGTTTTTCTATACGCACTTGGGTGGGCCAAACCCCAAACATTATGTTCCAGATGCATCGACCTGCAATGGGCTCTTTTAACCCACATTGTTTGGCACACTTTTTCCGCCACACTGTGTTTCCCCTCCCTCGATTCGCATTAATTTTCGGTAACGCCATGTGGTCAGCAGGGAACCACAAAAAAAATCGCGATCTAGTTGACCCCCTAATTCAGTAAAAACCACTATAAAAATGAAAGAGTCGAGCCAGACAATGCGTGGTACTGACCTGCTGTGTTGAGGGCATGGTCGCGACCGCGTGCGAGCGTGTGCACCACGCGGATGTTCCGCAGCCAGGTCCTGCCTGTCTGCCGTCTGACGCTGGATTGCCGAAGAGTTGTGCCTGGCTGCTGAACTGCCTCGAGGGGTCTCTGTGGGTGGGGGGTGGCTGGCAAAAAGGGGTGTCTCTCTCTGGCTACTACGGGGAGGGCGCACAGCCAACTGGAAACGCGCCTCGGAAAATCACCACTTGTTGCAGAGGGTTAGTGTCACCAATTGTGTGTTTGTCTCTCGACTGTCTCACACTCCGGAGATAAATCCGGCACTCTCAGTAGTCTGAAAGTGGGTATAGCCAGGACGTATTATACAAACAGACGAACTTTCTGATTTATTGTGTATGTCCCGGCTACCTAACCCACTTTCAGACTACTGAGAGTGCTGGATTTATCTCCGGAGTGTCAAGATTCAGTTGTACCTCCAATATTATTCTCTGTTCAACCCATGTCACGATTTATAGGAGGCTATATAGTCGCAGATGTCCTGGCAACACACACAGAAAAACGTGTCTTTTATTATTCCTGCATCGATTTTACTGATCCAGAAATAGCTTCATAGTTCACGGTATGGGACACACGACCAGTCAACGACTCTATCAGTAGTCTACCAGAAGGAAAAGACCGCAGAGAAAGGAAAAAAAAAGTGCTCATTTATTTCGCCAGACGTGACGGCAAGAGGTGAAAACTTCACTTCGCGAGACTTAGACTAGAAACTTTACTTAGTAATGAGATTCTAATGAAAGGGGGGAGTCGACGCGACGTAATCAAGTTAGAACTGAAAATTTTATTTCGTAGAGAGTTTCCCCGCCGGTGCAAAAGTTGGGTCCCCCCCGCGAAAAGTATTAAATTCGCACTTGTCGATTATACCCAAGTTCAGCGAACTGGAAAACGACTTCAAAGTCGTCGGGATTTTGCGCGTATCAAGTTGAAGCCTCCCCTGCAGGCCACGCCCTTTACATTTTTTTAAGGCCCCATTCTTTTTGCTAAAATAATAAAGCGTATTCCACGCAAAAAAAAAAATTGGCAAAGGTAAATCGATACTGAAGAGCCTGCAGCTGCTCCTGTTTTTGCAACAAAAAAAATGTATACGCATTTTCTACAGCATTTAGAGCGAAAGGTGCCGAAATTGGTGCCTGTTTTTTTTTAACACGTGCAAAAACCACCACCCCTATTTCAAACTAGCGTCCAAAAAAAAAAAAAGTTTTGGCACATTTTCTAAATTCCAATACTTGTCAAAAAGTTTTCTTTACACTTTTCGCTACTTTTCCCACGGCCTCTTCCTCTCGACCCGAGAGTTTTCCAATTTCGATTTTTTTAGTTTTTTTCTCGCCTCCTAAAGAAGAGTGAGATCCGAGCTTTATTGAATATTTGCACAAAATGCTTGGCCCGCGCCTGCTCCATATTTCACGCCTCATAACGCATATAGGTTAACCCTCCTTTTTTTTACCCCCGCAAAATTACGAGGCGCGGCAAAGGCCCAATCATCAATAACAATTATCATATCAATATAACTCATGTCAATTGCATGTGATGGTCAAGCCTTTGTTATTTTATTTATACACTAGTAGCCAAAATTTTGACAACACTGCTTGGCCCACCCCCCAACTTGGACGTAGTACGATATGCCACTACCAGTTGGCGCACGTTGGTGATGAGTCGCTTCGCGGACAAAGTCCACCAGGGTCTACATCTTCAAATATTGTTGAACGGGGAAAGTGAATGGTAACTTTTCATTATTATTATTATTATTATTATTATTAATTATTATTAATTAATTATTTATTATTATTATTATTATTATTATTATTATTATTATTATTATTATTATTATTATTATTATTATTATTATATTGAAGGGGGAAGGGGGGATGGTAGAAGTTGCTATGGTAATCAGCTGCTTGTGGTAGAATATGGCTGTGTAGATGGGAAGGGGCGGTAGAGGGGAGGAGAAATGGGACATACCGACAAACTTTGCCTTTTATATACAAAGATTGTTTATTTAGTTTTATTTATTTATAATCTACCGGTATTTATATTTATTCCAGTATTTACATGCATATAGTGGCGACCAAAACATGTGGACGTGAGGGTGAATCGGAGAACAGGAAGTGGACAAAAGTCAGTGACATTCACCGTTCCACGTCACGTGCTGCGACGGGATGTGACGTGAGAATGAGGCGGGGTGGGGTAAAAGGTGTCTCCCTAATTATAATCCAAGAGGGTGATAACCTCTCTGGATCTTGACCACTACTGGAACTGGAGGGGGGGAAAAAAAAAAGAGAGAGAAAGAAGTGGAAGGGGCGGGTGGGTCCTTCTTTTTTTCCAGGAAAGAGATGGCTTGTCGATACTCCTCCGGCACGATATTGCTCAATTAGCGATGTTGATCGATTGTTACCTCCTGCAGTTGGGGGGTGGGTGGGTTGGATAATCCAACCCCACCCACTTCACGTGCCCAATAATACAATGAAGCGGCCACCAATCAATCCGCCGGACTTACCCTTTATTTTGTATAGGGAGAACCTATTCAAGCTCTAATGTCGATGCAACAATCGACGATTAACCTGGATAGCGAATTTGGCAAAAATTGTAATCAGTATGGCAAGTAATGAGATATTCCGACGATTTACCCACGTAGTACTTTTCTTCGCTCATAGATGGCGCACACTCCGTCTGTACACTCCTGCCACCTTCATATCGTGCGGGCGATAGTGGAACCATCAGGTCGGACAAACATCCGCCTGTTATAGGAATGCCGAATAATATGATATTTGAATTTATTGCAATGCCATTGTGAATATTAAACCACCGGATTTCAGGGTCGCGCGTGTTGACATGGCACGTGAGCGAGTTGAATTTGCTGTGTCGTAGCGGTCAGTAACACTCGATGTCCCATATAACAGTATGCCTGGCATGTGACGCACCGGTAGCGCAATTGTGTGCGCTGGATATGAAAGAATGAGGCCATTGCAAATTATTTCGTCGCAAATCGGCTTCTCGGTGCATGCCCTCCGAGCTGCTTCTTCAGACATCCTCCGCATAAATGGACAGGTCACGCATCTTTAAGTAGTACCACCTGATGAATACAGATGCAAAAGTCAAACCAAGGGCAATCGGATGAAACGCATTTTAGCTCCTTGGGTCAGGAAACTCCGTGTCCACACGTGTCACATCATATGGAGATTCCCTCACCTTGAAACGATCAGAATATGTTGACTCCAGTTAAACCAAAGAGTGCGCACCACCCTGTGTATAGAAATGCGCAGTTTGTTGAGCCACCCTGTAGCTTTTGCATGATAGGAATAGTTTCAACCGGTTTTAAGTACCGGCGCATCTAGCCTCGGGTCATGCATGGGGGTGACCTTGTATATACGATGTTGATCTAGCTGGCGTCTTCCAGAGGGGCACCAGTCTGGGAAGGGAGACGTGTCCCAGTTTCAGCAAATAATATATTTAAAAAAAAGTGGCGGAAAACAAAAGTCTCGCTATCGATTGGAGGAAATAAAAGTTGGGTCGTTAAATACGATTTCCCCCCTCCCTGTATGATGCCACGTCTGCCTTAGATACATTTTCCTCATTGTAACAATAGGATATTATATTGAGACCAGTTATTGTGGCATAACCTGATATATAAATGGGTGTAGTGGCAAAACACCACATGTCCAACTGATGCAGTTTTGCATGGAATCCAAGGTTCGTGCTGACCTTGTCACGTAACAAGACTTTTTCCACCCGGCACCCCCCAAGGCTACAGGAAAGCCGAACCAGCCAGTCCTTCTTCTTCCTCTTGTTGCCCAGCAGCAGAAGGATCAGGGCCTTCCAAGTTGCCTGTGGTGGTGGTGGCAGTGGAGGAATCCAGCCAACCAACCAATGGGCAACACGCATCCGTGAGTTTGTCCACCCCTGGATAATTCCCCAGGTGAATAACCCACACGTAGTGGGAAGCAGCAGCACAAGAAGAGAGGCAAGTCAGTCAGGAAGGATGAATCCAAGAGCATGGTGGCTGTTGTCCATCCTGCTGTGGGCAGGTGTGGTCAGAGCTGGAGGTCAAGAGAGGGCCGAGACCTTTGACCCGTCCAGGGTGCTTAAAGGACCCACATCATGCGACAGGGGAGACTGCGGAGGTGAGACGGTGGACTGGGAGGATGGTGAGGAAGAGGTGGCGGAGGACTCATCGGAGCAGCCCTGGGGTGGGCTTGGCCGGAAGATCAGCAGTGATGTGAGAGGGTTCCTCAGCAGCCTCAACACCTTTCTGGTTGAGGACACCACCCACAAAGGTGATGATGTGGCTCTGGAATCCATGGTCTTCTTCTTCCTGAGGTCCGAGGGATGGCAGCGGCTCAGCTCCCAGCTGGTCAGGGTCTACCAGGAGCTGGAGCCTGATGAAAAGGGCAGCCTGGCACGTGCGTTGCTCCTTCTGGTGGAGCAGGAGACCACCGATGTACTACCGCTGCTGGCGGAGATGCAGACCCTCCTGAAGGACACTGAGGTCAACGAGGTGCTTATGGATGTCTGGAAGGAGACCACGGCACAGGTCAAGGGAGACTCCTTCCAGGGACTCCAGCAGCTGGCTCTTCCATTCCTGAGGGTGATGAGCGAGGCCGATGTGTCCGTCAAGGATACGGAGATTCAGAGGCTCATCACCGAGATCATGAGCAGGGGTCAGCTGTCGCCGTTGACTCTACTGCAGGTCGTGCTGGAGCAGAAGAGCATTGGGCCAAAGCTGACCAGGTAACATGCAAATCCCTATAAACAAAAGATGGTTAGGAACCAAAAGAGTCAAACTGCAATCTAGATTTGGTCACTTTCATGTAATTAAATTTAAATTCGTGCTGCAAGCGTAGAATGCCAGCTATTTTCATTATGACGTAAAGTACTGCCGATTGATTACATAAAAGATGCCTGTGTGGGTCAGATGCGTTAAGAGACCACTTCCACGTTGGATGTCAAACAGGTTTTGCTGGTCAGACATTACTTTTGACATAATATATGTAACGAGTAGGCAATTGTGCATATCTAAGTGGTCTACAATGGCATTGCATGCAGACGTTACACAATGTGTCCAGAGATACGACAGGGAAGTTCAGAATCGCTTGTCCTTGTGCTTCCTCCTGGCAGCCTGCTAATTAGAATAATCTCGCAACCAAACGAGATCAGAGCAATGAAAAGGTGCAGACCTTGCCGGCAAAGTGGAAATGGTTTCCTAATCACACTCTATAAACTGAGCAAGGAAATGGGTCGCAGGAAATAGAGCAAGACATTTTAACTAATACTAACAACAGAACAAGTCAAGCAGGGCTTGAGAAATATTTTCATAAATGTACAACTATAAAATTCAATGGCGTGGCATAGTTGCAATTTACCACGACAAGAACACGTGTGAAAAATGAACCTGTTAGCTCTTCTTATATAAATATTCATGGTTACGATAACTGGGCCTTCTCCATCGATTTAAGGTCGATCTCATTAAATCTCCATGCAATGTTACAGGGTGATCAACCAAATGATGAAGAAGATCAAGGTCGATCCTGCGATGGTGAAGGAGGCTCTGCAGCATGTTGAGATGAAGATGGACATCCGTGAGAACTACGAAGCCAAGCCCCAGGCTAAACCTGAAAACAAGACCAGCAAACCTTCTGGTCAACCTCCAGGAGACATGTTCGGCAGCCTTTTGGAGATGGCGACAACCTTCATGGGAGGTCAGTCTGGACCCTTGGGCAGCCTGCTTGGAACCCTCGGAGCAAGTGGGGTCAACCCGCAGATGGTCTTGGGAATGCTTCAGATGCTGGGTAAACCTGGCGGAGGAATCAAACTGGATGCGTTCATACCGGTCATACAGATGTACTTGGACACTCCTGGAAACGAGGGGATTGCTTCCATTGTCAACATGGTGCTCGGTACACTTCCAATCAAGGCAGAAGCTTCCTCCGGAAAAGCTCTTCCAAGCCTGACTGACGTGTGGAACATGGCTCAAGGGTACATAACATGGTTCATCCAGTCGGACTCAGGCCAGCTTCTCCTCAAGGTAACTCCTCAAGCACTTAAGTGCAAGACGTTCGACTGCTTCGTACATGTCTTGGAGAAGAATGGCAACTTCCGCGTCAAGACTGTGGTCAGCAGGCTCCAGAAGGACAAGCTCCGTCAGCAGTTTGCTGAGGGTGCTGCTCCATACATGATGGATATTGCACTACCATTAGCAAGCAAGAAGTCGCGGGATAACATGGTGCGCAAGATTACCAACATGGCAAACAACTTCTTCGTTGGGCAAGGTTACAAACCCATGGAAGTAGACCAACAACTCGAGTCGTTTGCACGCCGCACACAGTCGTACCTCAAGGACAAGTGGGGCCTGGAGGTCAACGCCATACGGTACCTGTACCCAATTGCAATGTACTACAGAGACATATTCAGGACCATGGATGGGAAGGAAATTGATTATGACCTCCTGACCGAGTCTGAGCTTCAGAAGAAGGTGGCCGAGCACTTTGACGACGAGATCCTCTTACCGTTTGTCCACGTGTGGAAGTCATACCAGTTCATGCTCCGTTCTCCTGACTGCTCCGAGTACATCCTTTGCTCCCTCAACCATCCCAAATTCCTGGGCAACTGCAGTGGGGTCAAGCGAGCCATCATCATGAACAGCAGTTACCTAATCACTTGGCACACCCACGGAAGCCTTCCGACGGACGGTCCTCTCGATCTAGTGCACGAGGCCATCATGGAGGGAAGCAAAGGGAAGGACTGCAAGGTTGGTCAAATTTAAAAAGCACAAACGTAGCAAAGATTGACATCGCGCAACTAACCCTTACCATTTCAGAAAATGTTCCTTCCCAAATGCGTACAGCTGAGGAGAGGGCAGGACGAGCTTGGAATAAACTTCCACCACGACGAGTTGTGATCTCCATTGTTGTGCTGCTCAACAAAGACTTTCAGAGTGAGAGGGCAGAGTGAAATATATTTTCTCCAGGTTGTTATTGTTATCCAAAATGTGGTGGCTGGAAAAACCTCCTTTTTAACCTTTTTTTTAAAACAACAATGCCCTGTTGAGGACTGTTGCCACACTTCTCCAGGGCATTGTTAAACCTACTCAGGCCCAAAATAAATTTCAATGCCTCCAATATCAAGTTCCATTATGTATTTTATTATTTTGATTCGCTGTTCTTTTTTTTTTCACCTGATACAAACTTGCGCACAAGCTGATCTTTATCTTGCCAAAATATTCTGCTCGTCACTAGCACAATTTAAGTCCTTCCAAAACATTCTTGGCATTAGTCACAGTCCAAAATGACATAGATACAAAAAAAAGAAATTTGCGAGACAGGAACCTTCACTGTTGACTAGACAAAAAAGACGACGATGCGTGTGTGATATAAATATGCTAAAAAAATACTGACTGCACTGGTGTGACACACACTGCTCGTTATTATGTAAATTACAAAATAAATTACTACTGTCAAATAAAAATTCTGAGGTAATGGACGGATTTGGTGCAGGGAGGGACGTAATAAAATAAGAAGGACGCGGCCGAAGCAATCACTTCTTCTTCACGTTTTTGCACACCCACTCCATGCCATCCTGTGACAAACAGAGGAATAATTAACCATCACTGAAAAGTTGTCCTTAGCATCTAGCAGCCATTTTTTAATCATTTTTCCTGCCAAATTTATTAAAACTTGGGGAGCAATTTTAGGCAGAAATGGCTGCAAAAAGAGACGCAAGCTCTGGTTACCTTCACCCCTTCCCCAGTCATGGCAGAGCAGGCCTGTATCTGCCAGATGCGGTCCTTGATGAGGTGCAGGTTAAGCCCCTCAGCAATCTCCGCTGCCGTGGCCGAATTGAACAGGTCCTGCTTGTTGGCATAGACTAGAAGAGGAATCCCAACCAGCTTCTCTTCACACAAGAGCTCCGCCAGCTCCTCGCCAGTCTCCTCGAAACGCTTGCGGTCAGAGCTGTCTATCACGTATATCTGCGTAGCGCAAGAGGAGGTTAACAAAACTCTTTAAAACAATTGGGAAGCAATACGCATACCAAGACATCAGTGTTCTCAAAGTAGTTCCGCCAGTATGGCCTGATCTTCCTCTGGCCTCCAATGTCCCAAACGTTGAGTTTGAATCCCTCCGACTGGACGGACTTGATGTTGAAACCCTGGGTGGGGGTTATGTGAGTCACATCCTCAGCGGCCAGTTTCTTCAGCAGCGTGGTCTTCCCTGCATTGTCCAGTCCAAGGAGAAGCAGCCTCACCTCACGGTCAGGGGCAGACTTCAGCTTCCTTAGAACTGACAACAACCCCTATACGCAACGAGGTAGAATAATGAGAAATGTTAATACAGTAACACAATGTCGTAATTCTTAAATACTCTTGACAGGGCCAGTGTATGCAACTTGTTGCCCTGTTGTCACGCTTAGCAACAAAACACCTCAATTTTGTGTTCAAAATAAGTGTGGCTGCCACTATTACTTGGGATGTACTACTCATGCTCAAATGGGGCCATAAAAATAGCATTGCAACACTTTTTCCCTGGAAGAAAAAATCAAATTTATTGACCACTAGGGCCAGTGAGTAATCCTTGCTGAGAATTCATAAGGGTTGAAGACCTTGTTAACAACAACAGATAGATCAGGCTGCAATTGTCACTTCGATTAAGGAAAAATCATGAGCACATCAGGTGATGCATAGAGATGGTAACAACTTGCATATTGATTGTATGGGGCCGTCCAGACGGGCCAAGCGGTAGGCCAAGCTTGGCCGCGGCTGGCCCTGGCCCTGGCCAACTTCCAGGAAGTTGGCCCGTGGCCTGGGCGTGGCGTTGCTAGGGGGCCGCTAGGTGTGAACCGTCGCGGCCGCGGCCAGCCGCGGCCAAGCTTGGCCCGTCTGGACGGCCCCTATTACTACAGGGTGGCCCTGGACATATGGGCAATATATTGTATTGTAGATTGACAACTGGTAACTCGGCAACCAACAATGCAATGTGTCCATACTTGAGGGCTACCCTGTACAGTGGTTTAAAAAACAATTATAAAAGGAATGCCAAAGATGCCAAAGACCAAAAAATTGATACATTGTATGCCCCTACAAATGCCCACACCAGCACACGCATGTCTACTCGGATTCACTCACGATATACAGGCGGTTCACCAACTTTTCCGGCAGCTTTGAGTTAGACATCATGGTAAAGCTTCCCTTCCATAAACAGAAGCCAACAATACTTGGCACCGTCGCCGAGATACACCTCTGGCCAACAATGCCCTTCACCGTGGCTAATACAGGGTGTTCCAAGTATCCGGGTTCGCTTTTGGATAAATTCTGCTCTCGCCTGATTGCAGTTATCCAAAAGTATCCAGGTCACTTTTGGATAACTGCGATCAGGCAGGTGACCTGGATACTTGGATCCTGTCTAAAGCGGATTCAACACATTCTGCGATGAACTGGTTTCACTATGCGCAACATAATTCAGCTCATATTTTCTATTAGTGGTGATTTCGCACGTACTTGGCAGTCCTCGCAGGTTGAGAATGCCTCAGTTTCGTCAAAATCCCACCATATTGAGAGCATAATATTGATTCCGTTACACCACAACAAAAATGCATTGGAAGAATCCTTCCTCGTGTTCCGTAAGGTGCGGTCATTCCGTGCTTTCATTGCGACCTGACCGACTGCCGTACAGTCCAATCATGTCAAAAAGTGTCCCCCCACCACCCAGGCTGAGCAAATCAATGTTCCAGGAATAGCCCTTCCCCCCTTCAGTACATTACATCACCAACAATGCCCCACCGAATTACCAATGGACCTCACCATTGTGTCCAGGCACTCCTCCAGCACAGTGTGCCCAGCAATGGAACAAAACAACCGGTACCAAATGAAGAGGAGGAAGGCTGGTGGTGGTAGAAAGGAGAGTCCTCTCGGGCAGATCGAACAATGTTGTCTATTCCGAATGCAAACAGTCGATCGCTGGACGGCTGCGGTCGAATTGACACGCCCGCGGAATGACGTCACAGGTTGGTTGGAGCACCAGTCGGACGCGGCCACAAAATGGCGGGGAGGACGAAGCTGTTCTTTTGCGGGTTCGACGGATTCGGAGAGGTTTGCAGGGATGGGGAGAAGACAGTGGGGCGATGGACCCTAGTGGCGGAGGATCCGAAGGGATGGGAGGCCCTCTGGAGCACAGTGGTTGTCACGGACGCATTGGAGGGGTTCTCCAGAGGGGATGTGAAGCAGGTGTGCGAAGGGGAGTCGCATCGAGTGGTGCTCACCGCTGATGGGCAGCTGTGGAAAAGAGGAGTGGGACGACCTGCAACGACCTGGTCCCGTGTTAGTCGCTTCTGGTCGGAGTCGACGGTGGTCAAAATCACATGCGGGCATCATATCTACATTGCGTTGGACTCCGCAGGTTGCGTGTACAGCATCCCGTCGTTGATCAGCATGCCTGTTAAAGTTAACGACGTGTGCTGCGGAAAGGAGCACGTCCTGTTGCTGACGGCTGACCATCAGGTGTACTCATTCGGCGGTGGGAGGTACGTATGCCAGGGACTTCAGAGGTAAAAAAGGATACATTTCTCTGATAATATGCGCAGCCGAGGTCAACTAGGCCATGGTACGCTGGACTCCCAACCGGATCCCCAGCCAATCGCCTTCTTCGGTGGCCTCCACGTGCACCTCATAGCCTGCGGTGGATGGCACTCGGCAGCTGTAACCCAGCCAGGAGGTGACCTGTACATGTGGGGATGGAATGAGAGTGGACAGCTGGCACTCCCCACGACGAAAACCGTGCAACCCTTGCCCTCTGCGGTCGAGTGGCCCACTGACGATGCAGCCGTAACGCAAATCGCATGCGGCTCCAGGCACACACTGATGGCACTGAGCAACAAAACGGTATGGTCCTGCGGGTGGAACAGATATGGACAGCTCGGAACTGGAGATCACGACAACAGGGAATCCCCTGTCTTGGTCATGGAGTCAAACATTATCGGGCTCAAATGTGGACCTTGGAGTTCCACCATTTTAGTGACTTCAAATACGTGACTGTGGTGTTTTGGATGCCACTTACTTTTTCAAAACTTTAATATCAAACGACTATGGTGGTCACAGGCTGCAGCTTATGATTAATTCCTTTCTCAGGTAGCGCTTAGTGAAAGCAAGTCACTTCTTGCCCTTCTTCGGTGCCGGTGCTGCAGCTGGCGGCGGCTTCTTCCCCTTTCCTGGAGGAGGTGGTATGGGTATGGGCGAGGAAGGGATCATACTGTTGGCCAGATAGTCATCAGACACTGCTTCGCGAAGGACAGGAAGCAGTTTTGAGTCTTCCTCACGCGCTGGAATTGAATTAACAGTAGCATTACAATAAGGAATCAACATGATGTGTGATATTGTCACCAATTACTTCTGAATATTTGTCACTGCCCTACTCTTACAAGGTAGGCTGCACGTCCCAATTATGCGTCATAATGTAGCTTCATCCCTTGCATAACAAATTCCCACAATTTATGCAACGCT
This sequence comes from Catajapyx aquilonaris, assembly GCA_000934665.2. Classification (NCBI taxonomy): domain Eukaryota; kingdom Metazoa; phylum Arthropoda; class Diplura; order Dicellurata; family Japygidae; genus Catajapyx; species Catajapyx aquilonaris. The sequence goes on from KZ538538.1 coordinate 42,335, forward strand.
TTTCCCAGAGTGACCTTCATCAGGGCAACTAGCGATATGCACATGCAATCACACAGATTTTAGACAAACAATATTACATTATTAATGTTTTCCTTGTAATGTTCAAGCTTGTAATGCTCAATAGCTACTTTATCAATATCTGATTGCCAATTTTGTTTATTTGAACATGCAATTCGTAAAATTTCCAGTAACTTTTCCAAACGCACTCTGACAGCTTGTTGGGTTAATTGTAACGTTACGTATGAAACTGGGAAAAATTGATTACGTGGGATGACTAGGATTTGCCCAAATTGTGGCGACTTGGCTTTCTTCGCTGATCCCATGCTTGGGTATGGCGCCGGCATTGGTGGCAATGGGATCGTAACACGTGGAACCAACATCGTGAAGGGATAGACGACATCTATCTCTTTTGGCAGTTTGAAAGCATGCCTTATAACCTTCCATGCAAACGAGGAGCCAAAGCTGAAATGGATGTTGAAATATATATAAAAAAATTACACATTGCATCAGACTGTTGCATAACAAGTGTTGAAATATTTGCTAGCCATTTAGTTTTTTTTTTTAAGGGTGGATTGCAGGTGAAGGTGAACTGGATTATGAATCAGCGAGACTTACATATCGTAAAGGAACGTTGATAGGTGACAAGTAGCTTCTGGGCTGAGATTATCAGCTGGTTCTTCCCCTTCCCCAGTGTCGTAACCTTTCGTTAGCATGGTTCTCAGGTCGCAAAAGACGTCTTCCAGAGTTTCATCCGTCTCTGACAAATAATAAAATCTCATGGTCATGGCTGCATCTAATCGCTCACAGCAATTAATTTTTTAAAGTTTGAACATTTATCACATGAGTTCAATGTTAAGGTCAGATTCCATATCTTTTAAGTTCTGCTCCGATGAAATTCTCCCAAAAGGTGTCGTAACAAGAGTTGCTTCCTACCTATGATCTTCTTCATCATGAAGTTAACGTGGGCAAGGATGTCGACTATCTTGGCTTTGGGCACCTTCCACTTCTTCTGGGCCGACAGGATGGCTCTGGTGTAGATGTCTGTCATCCAATAGTCTCTGGGGCTGTGCGTCACCTTCTCATATCCCAGCATTTGTGCCACTTTCCTGAAATCACACCCTAACCTGTCAAAAGCCATGGAAATTAAAGCAAAGCATTTAAATAAATAAAATAATCCTCACAAGAACGCCATCTTGCATGGGACAGTGGCGCCTTTTTCATTAATCAGCGAAGGTATCCGATCCTCACTCAAAACTGAGTATTCTTGCAAAAATGAATTCCGGTCATAACTGCCCATCGTGACGCGGTATGCGCCTTGTTTTTAGTCCCCCTTATGGTCTCGGTGCAATTGCACAAATGCCGATGTCCTTGGCCAGCAGGGTTTTTTTTGCACCTAGTGGGGAAATTTAAGTGCGACTTGTTCCACGCGCATTACCTGGGATATGCAATAATAATGAAAGGAGGATATGATAAACAACAGTAAATTACTCAGAACTTCACATATATAAATATACAATTTTATTTTCTCAAAATAACACTTCCCATTAGGCTTGTGAAACAGCAGTACCACAGCAACATGTTCGAACATTTCTCCAGGAAAAAAGTTGGAAATTTTTTTTATTTATATTTATATATAATTATATTATATATACTCTATATATATTTGTTGTTTTTTTTGTTTTTTTTTCTATCAGTACAGCCATAACTTTTTTTTTTTTTTCCGTAATAGCTTAGAATGAAAAAAAGAAATCAACATATACGACTTCCAAGCACAATACTGTGATCCAACACAGAATTACAAAATACAATATGAACACCCATGAGCTGTTGTATGTTTTTTCACCAAATACAACACTTGGGGGGAGGGGGAGGTGGGGTTAAAGGGAAGGAAAGGGGGGGGATATGTTTAGTAGAACAATCAAGAAACTAGAAAATTGTTGGACAGAGAAAATTTTACATCTAGTCACATTTTGTGCAGAATAGATATTCCCTCTCTTCTCTCGGATAAACTGGCATTTTTGACTTGGAATGGACACTTTCGTTTAGGAATAAAAGGTTTGAGGTTGCAGATGTGACGGAGTGTTGCTTTTTTGGTCCCATATATGCTAATCTCTCTTCTCTAATTCTGTCTAAATATTCCTGATATAACCTTTTTTTTTACGTATTTAAAAATCACATAGTCATTTGGTTCTTGATCATTTGTAAAAACAAATATTTAAAAAAAAAAAATGATTGGAGGAAACTGCAGTTCGCAGGAATGCTTTTGTAGAAAGGAATGATTACTAGGGAATGATTCAACCATCGCACTGCTCTAAACTCAGTGATGAAAAAATACTACAAAATGGATAGCATTTCCCTTCTAGCGGAGCCGCTTGATTGGGGCGCGCTCCTTACATGCTGACGCAAGGCTCAGGCATGTCAGCCTCCATCGAAGAATTTTAAAAAAAAAAATTGATGGTTAGGTACCATAATACAAACTTGATCCCATCAAGTATAAACGGTGAGAAAAATATGGACTCGTACTGACAAGTGAGTTCAAATTGGGAATGATTAGCTCGTTAACTTGTTAAGCTCATTAGCGAGCCACTTCTGATAATAATCCCACCCTTAACAATTACTTTTTCTCTTTTTTAATCTTCCAAAAAAAAAAAAGAAGGCAGTGGAAGCTGAAGGTAGAGCATACTCAAAAGGCCACACATTCAGCTCGTGTGAAGTCTCCAGTTAGGGGGTGGACTATTGGAAATTAGCTAAGTTCACCAATGCAGGGAATAAAACGTGAAAAAATATTTGGGAGGCTCATGCCTACTCTATTCGTGTCTACGATGCTCTTGGAAGGTTTCATAAAACCAATTTGCTAATGGAATGTCAACAACCTATTTCTCAAAATGGCCCAGGAGACAAGTGGTTTGGTCGTGTAATCATACATTGGTCCACATCCTTTCTTCGTTTTGTTTCTATTCTTCTCAGGGGTTGGGGAAGGGGGAAATTCAAACCCTGTCATATTATGTCAATGTCTCCTGGCATGCACTATGAGAAAACTCATCACAATAATCAGTCATGCGCTTCCTTTTTAGATAAGTCGAGATAACTTCTTTGTTTCGAAGGACAGTGTGGACCCATGTAACAAATCGCAATCACATAAAGCATCGGACTAGATTCCATATGTTTAAATCGTGGCACTCGACGTGCCCTTTCTGCCATTCACCGCCAAAATTGCTTTTCACAAATTGTGCAACTTACTCGGAAGGGGGGGGTTTATTCAATGCAACACGTGGATGAAAAAATTGTTCCCAAGACAGAGATAGAAAGGAGACATCCCCATGTTTAAATGCACCAAGCACACTAACTGTGCACCAGGACAGTACACTTTTACTTGCCAATCAGCAATTGAGAAGACAACATTTAATTGGCATCACTTTTTTTTTTAGAAAAAAAAGCTGATTAAATTGGCAAATGGGGATCCTCACACACGCGCACACAAAGTGAAGCTCTAAATGTTATGAAAATAGTACTTGTTTTTAATAAACGTAAGTGAATCTGAGAGACACTGGTCCTGGACGACATGTACGGAGGGGGTGCAGTGGCTGAAATACTTTTCCCTCACATTAAAACGAGCAAAAAAATGACACCGTGTGAATGTACATGCATACACAAGTATATCATACATGCCAAATATCTCTCCATCAAATTCTGACGCAAGGCAGCCTCGGCCTCAGGTGGAGTACTTGAAAAATTAACAGTGAAGTTATCAGGGTGGGAGTTGCCATTTTTTAATAAAAAGTGGCAATTGAGAAAGAGTCGACTAACTACAAGTTGCTATGGAATGCCCTTCACCAGAGACTTTTCAAATCCGTATTCCTTTGTGGATGCTGAACTTAAACTACATAACATCATGAATCATGGTAATATGTTGTATTGGGGGATAACCTGTAAAACTGGATAACTATTGTGTGGGTACTGGAAATTTCCATTACTTTTTTTTTACGCGCTTGTTAAAAGCCCTTAAAAAATGAATATGAAGCAAACACACCATTTTATGACCTATTCTGGATATGGAATAAGCAAAACCCTTGTACCAGAACTACAAAAAAAAATTAACAAAGAAGTACAAAGAGAGAAACCCAAATATGATAGTGGTGTAGGGGGGAGTAGGGTTGGAGGGGGGGGCCAAAAAAATAATAATAATTCATGGATTAAAAGAAGCGTCACTGCCTTTAACAGGCAGCTTTCAGTTCATAATAGCGAACCCTGGCAATGGGGGGTCAAAAAGGGGAGCAACTATTTACAGAACCAGGATTACAATAAGGTGATTGCAGAACCAAAAACACAACCACAACAAAATAGTCGTAATAATAATAATTATAATAATAATAATAACAGTTATGACCAAACACTCGGGATCGGGAAATTGGAAATTGTTCTGGAGGTTGGGGTGAGTGGGTTGCGGGGGGGGGCTTTTCAAAAACAAAAGCCGAAAATAAGAGTGTAGGTCATACAAAAAGTTAAAAAGGTCAACATAACAGCACCATAATCTGTCTAGATTTACTACAATGTAATATGACAGGTTACTTGTTATGTTATAATTATAGACTTAGTGGTACTACCATGATGTAAAAAGAAAAAAAAAACAATAACAACAAAACATGGTATCCTTGTGAAGGAAAACTGGGGAATGACTGCAAACATCTCATCACGCAGAAACAAAAAAAAACGAAAACTACTGTCGGTTAGCTATTGTAAAACGGGTAAATGGTTACAAGACAAGGTGCTTGTGTCGATTACCATACAAAGTGATATTAAACTGAGGATTGGGGGGGTATATCAAGATTACGGGTACTGCAGGCAAAAAAAATAAATATTGGTGAAGAACACATTATTTGATTTGCACGTTTTTCAACAGTGCTGCCCCTTGGGAACAAGAGTAGTATGAATGTAAAAAGGTTGTAAGAACCAAATCCAAGCTATTGTAAATATGTTGCTAGGACAGAGTATTGAACTGTCAAAAAACCAGTGCACTATTGTAAAAGTATATGTGGTGGAGATATGTGGAGAAAAGTTGTGAAAAAAACCAGTTCTATTGTCTACTGCTAAATGGTATGGTATGTTACGGTACGGTACTATTGTCGGAAACAACTGAATAATGAATGGGCAAAGAGGGGCAAAAACACTGAGATACACATTTCAAAATCCTGTATGGTAGTAAGGGGCGGGGGGGGAGAGACCAAGGTCTTGAGCTCACATTATTTTCCACTGACCAAACTGATGCTGCTTTAAAAAGGAAATCCTTCCTCGCTTCACAAACACCCGACTCACAACAAAATTATTATTTTTTAAACAATAAGGGAGACCTAAAAAATAATAATAAAAATAAAAAAAAACTGTTGCAAGCACAACAAGACAATCACAGCACAGTACGAAGAAACATTTCACCATCTTAAACCCACTCTTCGTGATTAACTATCACACTAAACCACAGCACTATTTCCATCATGCAAGGGCTGAACTTATCCCGGTTAATAATTATATTCTTTAAAAAACACACTCCAAATTAATCACATTTTTTAAAACACTGAGCCCAATTGGTAACGACAATTTCTCTCTCTTTTTTTTTTTGCCGAAATGAGACTAGTAAAAACATCTGAATATACACTTTGGAAATAATTTTTTTCTCTTTCTTTCTTTCATTGCAATAAAGAAAGTTTGACCCAGTCAAAACTTTACCCAGGACTAGCAAAGCAACCTACAACCAATATATAAAAAATTATACATTTAAAAATTTATACAAAAATATATGTACGAGTTTTTTTTTTGTACACAATGCAAACATGAACTAAAATTTTCATAATGATTTAACAAACCTAAACAAACATGGGAAAACAAGCAAGCACTTCACACGTACACAAAACAAAAATCTTCCGAAACAAAGTCAACTGCAATTTTCCTATTCTTTTTTTCCCCTTTTCAGTTAAAAGCGGACAAATCAAAGTCCAGCCCCCTTCATTCCTCGTGCACACAACTCGTTACAGTATATGTAAAATCTATTTAAAATCATGGAATATATTTCATCTTGAACCTTGGTCCTGAACACCAGCCTCCCATTTTTAAGGGAGAGAGACCGTGAAAGGGGTGGGGAGGGGAGGGGCAAGGGAGTCAGCAAAAAATTGAGCCAAAAAATGTTGGGAGGGGGGGATGTGTGTGTGTATATGTGTTATATTCCAATTTGATTGATGACAAACTAGTGGTGAGCATCTAAAACGTTTACTATTGGTACATTATCCTGTCTGATTTTTAAAAAATAACTGTGATGGTGCTACCTTTACTGGCTTACTATTGTATGCAGAGCAAGGCAGGGCAATTCTTTCCAAACGGAGCAAAACCATTGTTCCTTCCACATGTCAAAGTTGGGAAGAAAGCGGGCAGATAGTGGGCTATTTGTTGGGGGGAGGGGTACAGGGATGGGGGAGTACGAAGAATTTTCCAAAAAAAAATTGCATTGCTTGTGAAAACAGTTTTGCTGCTCTTGTACCAATTGGATGAAAAACAACCGACTGAGATCTATCACAACAACCTTCTTTTTCCTTTACTTAAAAAAAAAGTATCAAGAAACTGATCGCAATTGGCACATTAACTCAATTACTCATATTCACACCTGCTAACTACTCATTATAAAAATTTCTGTATATATATTATTTATATTTATATAATAAAGTATTTTCTGGGGGCGCATAAGTTCTTCCCATAGCACACTTTGGCTGCATGACTTTGTCACCGGCACGTTTATTTTTTAAAATATTAATTTTGGCTTTAATGTCCTCTTATGGCACCGGATTTCCTCCTTCGTATACATTTTGATATAAATCACATCACAATGACCACACAACACAATCACATACACCAATAAGAAATTATTTTCACGACTGGAGGCTCTTTATGCACCAGGAAGCCAATGAGCAGTCCGTGCTAGATCATTCTTGAGATCAAATGTTCCAGACAAAATGCCAACGGTGCAAAAATTCTGCAGAAATTGGCTGACGATTAATCCTTTTCTTCGCAAATTCCCAGTGACCACAAACCAGTCCCACGGTTCCCTTTACATAATGTAAGCCTCCAGTTTAATTGCTATTAATTCCACTCATCACCAAACACAGCAGCAAAGCCATTTGCACAAGCAAATGCATTTCAAGATGCAAATAAATTTTGTTTTAACTACACAGGGATGGGAAAAGGGATTGTACATTCAGAAAAGGTTTACTCAAGCCTTTTAGCCGGAAAAAAATATATATAAAATGGCGATCAACCGAATGTATTTTTTGTCCCGATTTACTCTGGTCAGAAGACGATCCCGATGGAATGGCCAATTCCCTCATCAACTCCATTTAAGGGCCTAATTGCACTTCAATGAGTACAAATTGTCTCCCACAATTATAGAACAACAAAAATATAGGCCTACCTCAGAATTTGGCTTCATCACAGACAGTTGGCCAAGCTTCCCAAGAAATAAACCATATATAAAAAGGGATGCAAATAATGATTTACATTATCTAAAAAAAAATTTAAAAAAAGATTTGTACAGCCACTTCTAAAGCCCCTTTTTTCTATGCTTTTTTAAGGTGGTGGCATCCACGAGATTGCACTAACGAGTCTTTCACTTCTTTTTTTTTTTCTCTTCCCCGGCCATTCATCAACACTGTCATTGCACACTATTAACACTGGAATGCACTGTTTGGAAGAGAGGAAAAATTACTTGTAAAAATATTTTTATAAGTGGAAACTACAGTTTTGATTAATGTATGGCCAAAACTAGTGTATAATACAAAAAAATAATAATTCAAATGTGAGGCTTCAAGCTACATTTTGAAATGGATGGATGTGATCTGAAGCCCCATGTTGCTAAAATTTTGAACAGCTAGGTTTTTAGTTTTCTTAGTTTACACTTTGATAAAAATTTGTCATGACAGGTACTCAAAGAAATTGGGAAGGCGGGAAAAAACCCTTTGGAAGAGTTCAAACGTTTTTTGTACAGTTGCAGAATCCAGAAAACGAGAAACGGAAGTGTAACTGATAATGTCACAAGACACAGATTTGTACGCAACAATGACAGTGATGCGTGCGAAAAATTTCTTGGGAAACTTGCATTTGTTAAAGAATAATATGCCAAAAAGTTTTTTTGTTTTTCTGGTTTCAAAGGTTACGAACCTTTCACAATTACAACATTTGACACCATCTGTTCTACAAGCATACAAACCTTTGGCAGCATCATACAGATTGTCAGCCTCGATTTTTAAAAAATATCACCACAAAAAATACCAACAAGAATATTCTTAAAGTTAATAACACTCAAAATACTTTTGAAAATTTTTTTCCGCTTTTTTCTTCTTTCTTCTTGCTTCTTAGGGAATATCTCTGTAACTATTACTTTTACAGAGACGCACTAATCTCTAAGTCTCTCCAAAAGAAAAAGAAAGAATGTCCCCTTCAGGCAATTCTTTTTTCATACTCATTTGAAAAAAAAATCAGTCTCTAGATGTCACCTTTGATTTGGCATTATCTTCATCACCATTAACTCTCTTACGCTCGCTCTCATTCTCTCGCTTTCTCTACATTTTTGTTTCTTCTTTTTACAAACACTACATCTTTGGCTCACTTTTTCTTGCCCTGGTATCACAGGCACTAGCAGGGTTGTGAATTGGAAAAAAAAAGTTTAAAAAATCTCAGCACTCGCTTCTTTCTTTGAACTTTTCCATATATCCTGCTTCAACAATTCACTGCTTCAGCACATGAGAACATCCCATTTGTGTGGGTTAGTGTTCAAATTTTTGGCCATTCGTTGTTTATGACTAAATCACCGGGATATTGCATGGAGAGGTCAAATCTTGATTGTCAAGCATAATTCTGCTAGACCTCCATGCACGTTTTTACAACTACCAATTTTAAGTGCTTTTGAAGCTGATAATATTTTCACTTTATACAACACACCGAATACATAATATAATTTCAACACTAAATCTGAACTTTTAAAGTCAGATCATGACTGGGGTAGCACTGGGTACTTTGGTAGGTTTGTACAGAACGTAGGTCCATCACACAGCTGACCTGCCTCTGCACATCAACTGGCTTATAAATGGACCGGCAAAAGACGTTGGAAACAAATAAGACCGAATAATTATTACTGACAAGTTTTTAGCTGCATGGTAAGTTCTCCGGAGTACACATGCGCATTATTTGAGATTATCCTGAAATGAGCAACTCGCAGGTCAATCTAGCCCATATTCAATCAGGCACTGAAAATCTAAATAATTTCTCTGCTAGACTCACTGCACTCTTTGAGTTAATGTTACTCAGGCTGTGGAATGAACGTGTCTGATTTAAAACTCCGTCTTCAGTCAGACCGGCAATTTTGTATTGAGAGCAGGAGTAACGCCAACCAAAGATTGCAGTGTTGTCACACGCCCACCTTTCACGGCCCAGTTATACGCCACGTTCAAAATCGGTTCTCAGGTCAAGTGACAGAAGCAGTGAGTAGCTTGGAAAAGTTCAAATTGCGTGCTTGGCACATTCTTTTTCCAACCCACTATTCTCTCTCTATCTTGGTCACTCGCCTTCCTTGGATCCTCCTCCTTCTTCCTCCTCCTCCTCCTCCCCCTCGTCTTCTTCACTGGATTCGGCCGGACTACAGGCACTGTGGTAGCTCCCCTCTGCCTCCCTCCTCGCCCCACCACTCCCAACCTTCCCGTCTAATGCCACACGAATCAACCCGTCCAGGAATCCAGGTTCTTCCTTGTCTCCGGACACACTTTTATCATCCGAAGGAGAACCTGAAGCAGCGGGCTTGTCCGAAGAACTTGCGTCTTCTTGGAGCTTACGCATCATTTGGGAGGCAATGAAGTGACCAGGGTCGAAACCGGTGGCTGCAGCTACTGCAGCCAGGTCAAAATTTGGGGCTGAAGGGGGCGGCCAGAAGGGATAGCTGAATGGATAGTGGCAGAGATGGGCCAATGTTGGGTCAAATAAGGGTGGTGGTGCTTTGACCCCATTTTGTAGCGGAGGCGTCTTTGGTCGGCTCTTCCCATTGCGCTTAGCAGCAGCCGCTTTCTGCTTGGCTTCTCTTTTACGCGGCCGTAGCAAGTGGCGCTCTTTGACCTTGTATTCCAAGGTAGAGTGGGGAACACCAAAGTGCGAACCAGCACGATGCACACTCATCTCACCACGCTGCACAGCACGCACCGCCTGCATTAAATTGTCGCGATTGTAGTTTCGGTACTTGCCACGCTTTGGACGTGTTCCTTTGCCGGATGGCTTCGGCTTTTCAGATGGTTTCACCGTGTCATCGTTATGGAACTTCTGGCTGATGCTGCGCGCAATTATCTCCTTCAGACTGATGTTTGCAGACGGATTTGTGCCACCGTCGCTGCTGGCGCTGCTCAGCTGCGAGGGCGACGCCGCCGCCGATGTTGCCACCGGCGGCGGCGTCCCTCCTGAGATCACATTCTGACTAGACAGTTTCACAACACTGGGTGGCGGTGGTGGTGGTAACGTTGTAGCCACCCCGGCGACCTGGCCGCCGTTGGCCACCCCGTTCTTACTAGTAGGCCTAAAGGACGGAATGCGCAGTATCACATTTGAGCCGGCACTTGGTGACGCTGTTGCTGCGTCTTCATCATTGGACTCCTCCTCTTCCTCCTCCTCATCCTCATGGCAGCCGTTGACAATCTGCTGCCTATGCTCCTCCAGTCGCTCACCAGCAAATCGCTTGATCAATTCTGGCAACAACGGGGGCAACTTGAGGTCCTTTGCCCATTCTTCGGCTGACTTTCGCGTACCGGTTCCCAATGCAAGCTCCTGAATGTTAGACAGCATATGCGACACATAAGCAGATGTATCAGTCTCCTGGTTCTGCTTTCGTGACTGTATAAACTGCTTCAGGCTCTCGCTTGCCGGGCGGCAATTTGGTGTTGATGATGAAAGGTCAGGAGTGGCCCGAAGGTCCGAGGAGGCGGAGGTGCTGCTGTTGTCCTCCTCCTCCTCGTTGTTCTCCTTCTTGTCCGTTGTTGCAGCGGATTTTGCAGCAGTGGTTGAGGAGCCAGAGGAGGGAGCTGGTCTTCGCAGCAGATGGTTGTCACGCACCTTCTCCATGTGCAGTTTGTACACTTTGTTGCGGAGAGTGGAGCGAGGGATGCCGTAGATGACAGCTGCCCTTCGCGTCCCCAACTTCCCTGACTGGATGTCACGCAGGGCAGCCTGGAGCTCCTCCTCCGTGTACGTCTTGCGGGTGCCAGATGCGCTCATGCGAGGCTTCGCTCTATGGGTGGTTCAGATGATGAGCAAATGGGCAGCAGTGAAGAATATATTTGTGTAAGATAACTCAAATTTTCCTTGCTTAGTACTGCAGAATTGTTAAGTGCTAAGGTATTGCTAACATGCAAAAAAAATCAATGCATTATTAACTAGGACAAAAGTATCGTTTTCTGGGCACTCCACATGCTTGCAGCTCATAATTGTAAAAATATTTATGCAAGCACAGGTCTTGCATAGTAACAGCACCCAAGGAATCCTCACCAAATCCCAAGTACTTTTCTGGTTAATTATATCTTGGGTGGAGCACCTTAAAAGCACCGAGTTAATGAAAACAGCAAGAAAAATCATAAAATTTTACTCTCCTATTGTCTCACCTGAATATACTCTTGTTCTCGACATTGGGCACTTTCAAGGAAGGCATGGTGTTGGGGGCGTCCGCCAGACGTGTTTTATTGTTGGATTTTGAGTCTGGGTCCCTTGACTTGGCGCTGAGGTCGAGCGGCTCGTCAGATGGCAGTGAGTCTGGCCTTGAGCAAGGTGGGGACTCTTGGGAGGGGCTGTCTCGGTCAAGATGTGACGAGGATGATGAGGACAGGTAGAAAGGGAGCAGGGGGGGAGGAAAGAAGAAGGGAGCGTGAATCCCACCTGCTGCTGCTGCTGCCACCGCCGCCGCTGCAGCCGCCAGTGGAGAGGCGGCTGCCCCTAAGGAGCAGGAGGATGAGGAAGAGGCGGCGGTGGCGGCCGCCGATGACAGGAGGTACCCTTCTACCAAACTGCTGCCGCTCTCTGATTGATGGGCCGGGACGGGAGGCATTGGCGGAGTTTCTATTGAGCTCTGGCTGCTTTCAGAGGGAAAGAACTGGAAAACAAGAGCAATGAAGTTAGCAAACTGTACAGTTCCATAGGGCATCATAAAACATATTTGTATGTTTTACACCCTCACATGCCAAAAGGTTATCTCCTAGACTTGCCATGCTACAGAGTCATATTGAAACGTTAACATAACTCCCATTCAAGTCCGTGGTGCACGTAAACAGGACTCTCTGACTCACCATATACACTTGGCTCATCCTGAGTTACCCTCTTCTAATAGGAAACACACTGGTGTGGATAAACTTGACATTCAAATAGTGGTAGTGTCATGTTTTGTGGCACAAAGTCTTTTACTACCACAAACAACCAAAATTTACAGCAATACCAGCTTGGCCATGTATCCCTTTATATTTTATGCAAATAAAAGAAACAAGTTCTCCCAGACTATGTAGTGCCTACAGGACAGACGTAATATACAGCAACTTTAAGCTTCAGTAAATGAAATTCAATAAAAATGGAAGCCGTGGCTGCTCTGAAGTAAATTTAGAAAATAAAAAGGATAAAGTGGCCAGAACACTTGCGTGCACAAAATTATTTGCGGCTCTACTGGTCTCTGTGAATGTGTCAGGTGGAGTTATGCAGTGTGTCTGTGAACAATTAGATAAACCACCCTTGCACAATTCTATCAGCAGAACTATAAATGGCAATTCATATGGCTATGCTATTGGTTGTGGGGTCAAAATTCTATCACACTTGGGCCCCAGTAGGCCCCAATAACAATGTGATTTGGTGAACAATGCACAGGCAAATGTAACACGCAAGTGAAGACATGCTGCATTTGAAATGGCCAGCAGAATCGAAATCAGAAAAGCTAAAATATAAAGTGTACATTTCCCCCCTTGCTGTTTGAGATATGGGACATTCTTAAAACTTCCTGCAGTGGTTGATATTGTAAGGCTCTTTAATTTTCCATGCAGAAGCACTTTTGAAAGCTACAGTTTACCAAGTAAAAATCTAAACAAATTGTCTACGCCCCAAGGCTTTGTTTTCAAAAGGCTGCACATTAGCATGGCCAATTTTAATTGCCAAAGAGATTACATATTTGGTTAGCTACATGTGCCATTAGGAGAGTACAGTCCCGAACATAAAGTTGGAGACGCTGCGGGCCTTCTCTGACCTTCCTTTATCCGATTCAAATTAATGGACTCTTTTTTGACCAATTTAGCTGCTTTAGGAGTGTGTTCGTGTATTTATTTCCGTATATTTGATACCATAATGGTGGGGATTGGCAGAGCACCCTGCCAAAGGGGAGGGCCTGCCATCTCCAACGTTATGCTCAGTACTGTACACTTTCCACTTACAAAAATAAATGCATAATAAATACAGAAATTAGTGCAAAAAATTAATTAATTAAGTATGTAAGAGATTCAGCCAAATATTCACTCAAGATTCCCTATGATTTACCTCAAGGACTCGTTAAGTGAACAAGATTCACCCAAAATTCATTGTTCAATCACTCAACTGAGCCACATATGAAGATTGTACATATAACAAAATGACAAACAAAACAAGACGCAAAGTATACAAACTTGGGTCATGTCCCTGCCAGTATGAGCACACTAATGCACCTCACAAAATGCAAGGCTTTTTTTTCCAGGTGAATAATTAAAGGCAGCCCTTATGAATCCACAGGAGATCCTCAAGTGACCAAATCGTATGTATGTGTTAGGCTCAAACCCTGAAAACGGCCATCGGCGGGAAAAAACGACCATATCTACAGTAGGGACAAGATAACTCATGCATTTTGGGAGGTGGCTTGTGTCCTTGGCAACCATAATATATTAGCCCCGCCCCCTGCTGAGTTTTTCATGTGGAATTTAGAACCATTGGTTGGGAAATATTTCCCCTCTGCTGGGTTACTAATTGTGTTAGTGTAAACAGACTCATCTCATTCTTGAAGTTTTAGAACATAACGCCCATCTCCTTCGAAATCGAGTCCTGATTGGTCGACTGGTAGGGGGTGGGGTTAATTATTTGGTTGCCAAAGACACAAGCCGCCTCCAAAAACGCATGAGTTATCTTGTCCCTACCGTAGGTATGGTCATTTCCAAACCAGCCAGACCTAGGTGTGGTTGTTTCCAAACAGCCACAGCTAGTTCTGCTTATTAACATATCTATGGATATGGAGGTGATGGGAAGATGGATGGAGCCCTTTGTGTTGGTGTGGCATGGGGCTTTGGGATGACCGCACCAAGTCTGTCCTTTGTTGAGGCCCTGCCAGGCATGGTCCGTTGCATTGCCCGATGATTTCAGTTAGTTGCAAGCGTAGCGAGCTGAGCGCTTGTAATTGTGGGTTGGGTATCCGCCCAACAATACTGTCCGTCTTTGTGCGCTGCAGGCCAACAAACATTATTGTGGCTTGACCAATCACTGGAAATGTGCTTGGAGAAGACACAATAACATTGGTGGCCTGCAGCCGCACAAGACAACGAGTATTGTTGGGGAGATACGTAACCAGCAATAAGCGCTCGCAACTAACTAAAATAATCTGGCAAGGCGACGGACCGTGCCTGGCAGGGCCACAACCTCGGACAGAGCTGGTGCGGTCATCCCAAAGCCTCACAGCCACACCAACAAACACAAACGGCTCCATCCATCTCCCCATCACCTCCATATCCACAGGTATATTAATAAGCAGGAACAACCAGAACTAGCTGTGGCTGTTTGGAAACAACCACACCTAGGTATGGCTGGTTTGGAAATGATCAGACTTAGGTCTGGCTGTTTTGAAGGCAACCAGACCTAGGTGTAGTCACTTTTGCCGTTTTCGGGGTTTGAGCCTAACATATGCACAAATACTTTTTTTTAACCTTTTCAAGGGACAGCAGCATAAGTCATACCCTTTCCCCCAAAGGTCTTTTAGTTACACATTAATAAAACTGGGCATTTGAAATAATGGGTGGAATTTTTGTCTCACTGCTAGTTGCTGCTTACTTAGAAGTACCATTGCCAACACTGGTACTGCCAAATTAGCAGCATTTTAGTAGTAACTAGCAGTGGGACGAAAATTCCACCCAAGATCTTTAAGAACGCACAGGTCTACCATGGGATATCCACTGTTACTTTACATCTTGTTACATGACATGATCCCACAAAAAATAGCAGAATTTTTTTTGCTTCACACAAACTGGTTAGGCAATGACTGTGCAACTTCGGCCTGGCACATTTGAACAAAAAAATTACTAGTGCATGGCCCAATACAATTGTCATAAATGGCAGCATGTCTTAAATACTGGAGCCCTATTAATATTAAACACACTCATTTTCTATGGCACACAATGATATGGTCATGTCAATCTGGTAACAATTTGTTGCAATTATCCTCCAAAATTTTAGCTTGAATACACCTAGGCCTGTAAAAGAAATAATAAAAAGGTGTTAGATATACTCACTAAAGGCTCCCCAACCCTCCTCCCATCGCAGAAGTGACATTTTTCATCGGGATCAAAGTCTTCACTCTCTCCATTGTCTGTGAGCAGCCCATGGTACATTGTGTCTTGATATTTAGCCCACCTCTCCAGTCCCATGTATTCTTCGGCAATTCTTTCTAGGCCTGAAAAATAATCATAAGTGCATAAGTATCAATGTAAACAAGTCTTGGGGATGGAAATCGTCCAACACAAAAAAATTGCACACTACTGTTGGTACCACAAAATATTATATCACCCTGACCCCTGACCTTTATTCCTTTAGGGATTATCAAAACGGGTCTGCAAATTTTAACCCTGGCCACCACTTCCCCAATAGAATAAAACATATAGCTGAACTTTACCCTAATTTCTTATCTGAAGTAGTACTCCTCTCTAGACCCATAACGATATACACTTGCCAAATGCCACCCGTCAATTCCAACTGTGCGATAACAATTGCTCACAGAGTAACAAACAGTGCAAAGGATCGGCACATGGGGTTTCCTATTTACAGATATGCAAATTGTACATCAGGCAATTTTTCGCATGCTCTCCCCTTTTATTTGTGCTGCCCCCCAAACAAACTCATCTGATGTAAAATGGTACGTGAGAAGCAGAAGCGATGGGAAATAATGCAATGGATGTCCTTGACAACCTATGATACGTAACCAATCTCCACTCATTACATGCCCAACAACTTGGGGGTAAAACATACTATTCGCCTGCTGCTATCGGCTGCAGGTATTTCAAAACCTGCTGGGGGTTTCGGCGCATGGGCATTAGGTCGAATATCGTAGGTACCTTGAGCGGTGAGAAATAAACCTACCAGCCCTAAGTGGGTCACCTTGAAATCTCAGACCAAAATCTTAGTAATGCCCAGCAACTGGAAAGACCAGTAGTTTTGCAAGCTTCATTTATGAGGAGGGAGGACCTCAACTTCCTCATACAATCAGATGGGTATGCTAAAATATTATCCCATGTTAAGGTACGACAGTTACGCCTACAAGTGATCCAACACAAATCTGTCCACTGTAGCTGCTAGTGATTATGAGTGCAACCCGCACTCACAGAATGAACAGATAAAAACTCAAATTCTTGCAGGAAACAGCAGGAGAAAAAATAGAGCCAACTTTTTATCTTGCACTTGCTTAACTCAGCTACGCCTAATCTGATTAGGTTACATAAAAGGACCCAGCCATGTTTCACTGCACCGCTCAATCTCATTAATGGATATGCTAAACTTGATGCAAAAATTCTCACAGGCAATTATAATTGGCAGGGCGACATGTGATATAGCCTGCAGGGGTTACTGGGTAACTGGGTCGCTATAGTCATGCAAAATCCGCACTTGGCAGAATTCAACACTGAAAATGACCCTAATATTTCCCCTTGCCCTGCGTCCCAGGGTGCAAATGCCTTGCTTGTCTAATCATACGATGCCTATCAGGGGCCCTGCACATTTGAATGAATACAATTTTCCTACCACATTAGAATATTGAATACTTTAATGCCAAATGACCTTCTTCATGCAGCCTGATAACTATCATTCATTGTTATCTGTAAACTTGGGAAACCTCCAAATCTCTTCTCAAAAAGTGCTCAAACACACAACAATGCCAATTCGCAATCTCATCAGCTCTCAAGTCAAACACACACACACACACAGGCTGAATGAGCTCCACTCATATCGCTTCAGTGCTCCGTGAATTGATGTGCTGGCTCTACACCTTCATGCATGTTTTATTGGCACAGGGAGCAATCTTAGAAAATACTGCTTGCCTAAATAATAACACTGGGCACACATAAATTTTTAATTCTTGTGCCTGTGCAATGTTGGCCAATCACATAACTACTCAAAATGCCTAGCAATTTCATGCAGCTCACTGTAATTTGTTATCATCATGTCATGCAATGCTATTAGCCTGTGTATAGTCCCTTAACAAGTTTATATGTACTTAGGCAGTCTGACCTTTCCGTTTTTTCGCAATTCTGAAAAAATGATAAAGCAAGTACTGCAGATACGCATTAGAACCTATATTAATTATAATTTCACGCAGTACTTGTACCCTATTTCCCTAGAGGCAGACTTCATGATGTGATGTCTTCCCACAACAAAAGAAACCCAGACAACAAAACAAGGTGCATTGTGCACTCACTGTCAGTACTTGTGCATCACAGTTGACATGTGTCTGCACAACATTCCAGATGTTATGTAAATTAAATAAACCCCTTTACATATTGTCAATTCTTTTCTAAATTTTTATCGCTTTCACTTAATTATTTATATAAATAGCTGTGTGTCTTCCATGAAGTAACACATTTTGATACTGGCCGTATGCCTGACACAAAATCTCGACAAACCCTAACAATCCACAAGTGGTTTCTTCAGGCTGACTCACACAGGTGTCTATGATCCTACAGGTGGCCCACATGCTCTAGTAAGACCTGCTGATCATCCATGCACAAATTGTAGCATTTTACGGCGGATTGCTAGCAAATGGGTTATTGTGGTTTACCATTAAGCACACTGAGCACCAATATTGATGTGCTCTGATGGAAAGCAAACACTAAAATATAAACACTGATATGGTATCTCATAAATGATTTTAAAATTAGCCGCATGCAAATATTCCAAAAATTCAACGCAAAAAAATCTAGCAGAAAAGGCGACGCATTCGAATTAGATTAACATTACATTTCACATGTCCTACATTAGTGGATGCTGTGTAACATCAAGACTTGCACTTTAATATATTGTTACAATGAAGTAAGTCATATTAGCCAGTATTTGGAATTCCACTGGGCCTGCACGTCAGCAGGTTGTAGTTACATTACGTGATTCACACAGATGGTTTGCAAATTCTAGACACCTGGCTACCTGGGCATATACATTTTATCAGATATCTTCCAAATGAAAGTCAATCATGCCAAAGCAGCTCTGAACACTGAACTATATTTTCAAGGTCACAAATACTGATATCACAATGATCATGCCACAACCAATTATGATTAGTTTTTACCAGCTAGTAGCTAAATTCAACATTGCAGATACGCTCACATGTATTAAATCAAGGGGCCTGAACAAAATAAACCATCAGCACTACTTCAGGTTACTTTTCATATCAAATTTTGCACATTACTGGCATGCAAGAAATTATGCTGAACCAATAATTCAGCAAATGCACACACTGTTCAAGGTTGTAACTCGGTATCCCTTAGCATAACAAATACTGCTTTTGACAGCAATCTCATTGTGATTGTCAAATATTGGCAAAACATCAATCGTAAATCATACAGGTGGTTCACATGTGCTCCGACATTTTTGAAAAACTGAGGAAACTTACAAACTCTACCCAGCCTGCAGGTAACATGCAGAAAACAATGCATTCGACGCACTACATGCCAGCACAAAAATATGGGCCCTGATTTAAACGATAGATTGCATGTCCCATACAAAAGGTTTTTTCTAACAGCATTTTATGACACATCCAAGAATAGTACGGGTACGGTGCATAATCTCTGCCACATGGACATACACTGTGTCCCAAGCAACACTGAATACTAACAGGACATCAGTTATGGTGCATCGTCAGGGTATATGCTGACTTCTTCAATTGCTCTGTGCATTTCAAATACTGCCTCAACAACTTATATTATTACAAGTGCATAACAAGTGTAGCATTCTTACGTGCAGTTATCTTTTCTTTTATGTTATGTGGCAAAAACTCTACACAATGAGCAGTGCGCAGCCCTGCCCAACGGGGTCTGCGACAATATTTGGAATAATGGCTGGACTATATTAGTCTGGTAAATATTCTAGCATCAATATTGACAGCTCTTCTCCGGTCCATTATTTTCATGCCAAAAAAGTCATAACGGAAAAGCCAACAACATATATGCATTAAATTAGCTGCGAGTACCATGCAGTTACTAGGGATTATAAAAATGGTATATTGGACCAGATATCAAATGGATTCCGCAACAGCAAATGGGCAAAAACCACTCGTCTAACGCAGTCATCCTAGAATGTCATGAGCATTTATATAATTTCGGACTTTGGAGGTTCATTGCTGTCTATTCCAGGAAAGTATCACACTGCGGCCTAAGCATGTCAGGTAAATCTCGCCACCAAAAATCAGCCTAATTGGCAAAATTTCATGCTACTATCGGAGCAATTCCCTGCATCGAACTTCAAAAACCTCGGGGAAAGAAACCTGAGTTGGAATTCATACAAGCTATATAATTTTTATTCGCTGTTTTCATGCAACGTCACAAATTCAACCCCCTCCGATTCATGTGCTACGTTTTTGTTTCTTTGCCCTGAAACGTCACACACACATTAAAAGTAAACACACTCTGAATAAAGTATGGCAAACATTTCTGAACGGCGACCAACGCCGAATCAATTAAAAATCTGCAGGTGATGCTCGCAGCACGTAATCAGAACCATTATCTTAATTCCAGTTGATACAACCAGCGCCGGACTTTGAATTTACGTAAGTCTGGTCGGACTTTTCACCGACTGGTACCCCGTACTCAGAAACCATTCCCGGATTACGGAATCTAAACTATTTCTATTACTAATAACGCAACGTTAGGGATTTAACGCTACAAATTACTACCGGTTAGTAGTTAATGAAGCTTAAATCATTTTGCCAATATGATAACCTGATGGTGTTGGCGACACTGTATGTCCTATTCCGGGCACAGTTTCCATTAAATATTTCTTAATGACATTTTCGTACAAACCCCGCTCTACAGGTACCTAGTGTTTCATATTTCAGAACATTCCCAATGGAACATTCCCAAAATATTCATCCACAGGTGTCTCCCCCCCCCCCTCTCTGCAATCAGCTGACTTCCCCCCCAAAAAACAGGGTTCCGCCCCACCCCCTAAAAAATGGACCAAGCCAGTCTCACACCCCCCTCCGGATTCCCTTTTTTTTTTTGTTAAAAAAAAATCACCTCCCTTTTAATCTAGATCAGGGTGGGGCCAAACCTTCCACCCATCCCGCCCAAAAAAGGGGTTCCTCTAACCCGCCTGCCCCTCTCTTCAACACGGCCCTGGAGTGACCCGCCCCACCTGGTGACGTCATTCCATTTTTTGGGCAAAAGATTCGGGCAGAAAAACCCGAACGGTCGAACAATCCCGGCATTAAAAAAATGTTTTTGCATGTTTTAATGGTGTGTGTGTGTGTCCGGGGCTGCCCCTGGTGTAGCCCAGTGCTTACCCGCGGCCAAGGGCACGTTCCTGGCCCATCTCTGCAGCTCCCGCTTGATAGCCCGTCGCTCCTGGACGCAACGAGCCAATGTGCACTCCGCCATTTTTGCCCCTTCTCTCCCTTTTTCGGCGGAGGAGGGGGGTGGGGGAAGGGGGGGCGAGGGAGCTGGGCCGGCCCNGGAGGGGGGGGGTGGGGGAAGGGGGGGCGAGGGAGCTGGGCCGCCCCCCCTCTTCCCCCCTCCTCCCCTCCCTCCCCCTCCTGCTGATGGCCCCCCTCCTCCTCCTCTCATGTTCGAATCGTGACGTCACTCGTCCTTACGGCACAACCTGTTGGTTGAACCGCCCGCTTCTTCTCTCCTCGTCCGGTCCCTCCGCCATGCCCTGTGCAACTACCAGGCCTCGTTTTGCAAAACCCTCCACCACACAGTGCAGCCTCTCCGTTTTTTCGGGGGTTGCATAAGGCGGAATCGTTAGTGTCATCAGTTGGGGAGGGCTGG